>MDKI01022384.1:0-18330 GCA_005239505.1 Nicotiana paniculata | reverse complement strand
TAAAAGTAACTTTTCAGGTCTGTTTAATGTTTTACGTTCAGAGAAATTGAATGTTATAAGATATGTAGGTGGTAGGTGAAGCTAGTAAATGTAAAAAATATAAGTATCAAGTAAAAAATTTACAGCTTTATGAAAAATTTCAGCACAAGATGCTAAAGTCAATTAGTTCATTTGTAAAATCTTCAGCACCTCATATGCTGAAGTTTTGTCCTGAATTCTATATATTTGTCATGAGCTTTTTTAAAAACTTCAGCACAAGAAGCTGAAATTAATCAGTTCATTTGTAAAAACTTCAGCTCTCTATATGCTGAAGTTTTCTCCTGTATTCAATAGTTTATCAGAAAAAGCTTTTTGAAAAACCTTCAGCACAAGACAAGCTGGAGTTTTTTAGTAAGGTTGTAAAAACTTCAGCACAAGACAAACTGAAATTTTTTCCAGGATTCATTAGTTTACTTCATGCTGAAGTTTAGCATGCTAAATTTCATAAAAAATATACTAAAAATTCATGATAAAAGATATTAGTTTTCACTTATATCCTTTAAAAAAAAAAGAAAAAAATTATTTTTCATTTATAAGTTATACTCTATTAAAAAAAATTCACACACAATATCTTCATATTCTCCATAGTCATCTCCTATTTTCTCTTCTGGAGTATCATAGCCGCTTTCCTTTTTCCATATTGCATGAGCCCAGAGATTTGCAGTCAATTCTCTCCTGAATGTCAGTTCCTGACTTTGATTGAAATTCATGACATCTTCTCTCTTCAACCGCATATCCATGAGCTTAAGAGTGTATATACCACAATCAACACTACAAAAAACACGTGAAACAAGAATTGAAGAATAGTTAACACAAGAAGAAAAAATAATAAACATAAGATGCATCATTAAAAGATATGCCAAACACTTACTTGTTACCCTGTATGGGTGTCTTCATCCACATAATTTGAAATTTATCCACACAATTTTCTGCCCAACTTTTATTGTGTGATGCAAAGTCCAAGCATTTGAGACGGTGTGGGATCAACCAGGCATAAATTTCAACATGTTTAAACGCACTTTCATATGGTATATTTTTTAGGAATCATACACATATATAATTTTCTCTTTAAAGCTCAGAATTCCAAAAAAGTAGTGTGTTGATGTCTGTTTCCCTGTTGGCGGAAGTCGAAATGGAAAAAATACTTTTTCAACACATGCCCATGAGATACCACATGAGAGGTCAGTACCTCTTACGTAGCTGGCCTCCATTTCACCAGTTGATTCATCATCAATCCAAGTATACTCTGTAAGTTCCTGAAACACCACTTCCTCTTCTTCTTTAGAAGCCTCTTCGTCCTGTTTTTTGGATGTCCTCTTTCTCTTTGATTTACTTTTTGCCTTTTCCCACATTTTTAAAAAAAAATTCTTTTCGTCAGCTGTAGGATGAACAATACCTAGCTTAGTCATATACTGATCAAAAAGTAAATTTGTTATTGCACATCTTGATTTTGGATAACTTGGAATGTGATAGCAATATTTTTTTTCGCAAGAAATATATGTCCACTTCAATATGCTGCAATAGAACAACAACAAAATAAAATATGTGAAATAATAAAATTCAGCATGCATAAGTATGAAATTTAAAAAAAATGCACTACAAAACTGCATGACAAAAATTCAGCATATAAGTATGAAATTTTGAAAAAATGCATTACAACTAGAAACTACAAACTGCATGACAAAAACTTAAGCATATTGAGTTTGAAGTGTTAGGAAATAATCTAAAAAACCTGCAGCATGTTTGATTTAAAAAGTTTAGAAAAAAAAACTAGAGACTGCATGTCAAAACTTCAGCATAACTGAAGTTATTTAGTTTATTTTCCAAAAACTTCAGCATAAACAAGCTGAAGTTTTAGTTTTAATTGCTAAACTTTAGCACTAAAAATATGCTTAAGTTATGTCCTGCTTTCTATACTATAAAAATAAGATGAAGTTATGTCCTGCTTTCTATACTATAAAAATAACATGAGATTTCGAGAAATACAGTTGAAAACTAAATCAAAAAACAAACTTAATAACTTACTTCATCCGAAAGATCAGAGTTACGATCTACAAGCTCGGTAAAGAATGACTTTGGAATGGGCATTCTAGCTAATCTGAATGGATTTGAATTATATTCACTATCATCCTTCTTCAACCAGTCATTAAATCTTCCAATAATTCCACTGTCTCGATTAACATAATGGAAGGGACACCTTCGTGTAGTCTTTCCTTCTTTCCAATCTTGCCCCTTTCGCTTTTGTTTAGGAATAACATACGGAGATTTCAACCAAATACTCTCCATACGAATCCTTTTCTCTTTTTTAACTTCTTTTCTTTTTGGTTGCTCTTCATGCTGTTCCGTCACACTAACTGCTGCATTTCAGCAGCAGGGGAAGATTCCACAGCCATGGTACCACCTACTTCACCAACTCCCTGCTGTTCCATCACAGCTAACTGTTGTTGTTCAGAAGCAGGGGGAAATTCCATAGCCATGGTGGCAGATCCTTGACCAACTCGCTGTTGTTCACAATCTTCTTGTCTCTCTCCACCAACAACAACATCAGCAGAATTTCCTTCAGAACGAGTCCCTTCTGTACTACCAATTGAAAATGAAGATATGTTGAAGTTGGGGATATCACTAGTGTCACTCATAACATTAGGAGACATGGAAATCTTCCTTCTCTTAGGATTTGGAAGAAGTTTTGATGCATCAGATGATATCTGCAAAAGCAAGGAAAATATATACATAAATACAACTGATACAAAACACACATTAGGCAAAACAAAACAACTTGTAATCGAATTGCAGAAAATAACTACTTGGTCTAAGAGCAAGATGGTGTTTGAATTCCAACGGATCCACTTCCATTAGGGTTAAATATGCATATATCTTCATGCAAAAAAAAATAATTTAAATAATACTGACTAAATTTTATAAAATAATACAAACACAATTCACACCTGTTTGTGGGCCAACAAGTGTGAATAGATGTATTTCTCCTTTTTCATATAGCCAAATAATCTCACCAATTTTTTTTTAAGCTGCATCCAATCCTTCTAAATAATAATCAAAAAACATACAAAAAAAAATAAAGTATGTAAAAATTTCAAACTGTAAAAAATATACTTGGATCAAATGTAATAAATTCATGATCTATAGAATACATTGGCATTTGTCTTGCACTGTGGTTTCCTGCATGTTTTTGTCGATATCAGCAGCTCCAGGTTCATCCAATTGTGCAGCAACATCGAGAAGCAGTTGAGTATTCTCTGAAAGCATTTTATCAACTCTATCTTCATTAAATTCAGCATCATCAGAGAGTATTTCAGTTGTATTAACTTCCATTGCATGTTCATAAAGAGGGGGGACGGATAAATGACCTATATATATATATATATATATATATATATATATATATATATAGAGAGAGAGAGAGAGAGAGAGAGAGAAATTTTTTATAGTTGTACTATAAATTTCCTGTGTCGCTTCACCTAGCAAAGCGATTTCAGCGCAAATAGCAAGTGTGTCTGCAAACGGATTACCTCTCTCACTATAGGTACACGCATCACTTGATGTCCGTTCTTCAGTACCAACAGGTGCATGATCTCCATCACCAATCAAATTGCCTTTTGCAAGATCACTGCCCAAAGCACAACTTGGTGCATCTCCTTCATAATCAACAACTTGATCATCTACACCTTTCTCGCTTCCAACATTCACAGTTGATAACTGTTCATCAATTACATCTTTGCTCGGTCGATCAACACTGGGATGTTCGTTGTTAAATTGTTGTTCAACAAGTTGATCTCCTTCAACATCCACTTTCACAGGTGTAACATTTTCATGTGCTTCATCATGAGCAGCATTAATATCCGATAGATGCTCAAATGAGTAATTCATCATATCATATTGTCGAGACTTCATGATGGAGCCACCGTCTGTTCCATTTGATTTGTCGACAATCTTAAACAACTCTTGAAACTTCTCATCAAAATATTCCTAGAAAAAATTACTAACAATGATTAATCTAAATAACATTAGCACAGAAAAAAAAGAATTCTCTATAAATAAGATTACCTTGACTTTTCCAAAAACCGCATCAACAATAGCAGACCGCTCATCCTTTTTAAACTGCGCAACAACTTCTTTCGCAATTATTTTTCTTTCTGCTTCTGCATGCCTTTTAATCTCACTCGTTACCCTCTAGTATAGAGACACAGAACAAAACTTCAGGTACAAAAGAATGTCGAAGTTCATCACAAAGAGAAACAAAACTTAAGCTACTAGAATGCTGAAGTTCGGGAAAAACAGAACAAAACTTCAGGTACAAAAGAATGCTGAAGTTCATCGCAAAGATAACAAAACTTAAGCTACTAGAATGCTGAAGTTCAGGAAAAACAAAACAAAACTTCAGCTATTAGAATGCTGAAGTTCACACAAAGAGAACAAAAACTTAAGCTACTAGAATGCTGAAGTTCAGGAAAAACATAACAAAACTTCAGCTACTAGATGTTGAAGTTCATCAAAAAGAGAACAAAAACTTAAGCTACTAGAATGCTGAAGTTCAGGAAAAACATAACAAAACTTCAGCTACTAGATGTTGAAGTTCATCAAAAAGAGAACAAAAACTTAAGCTACTAGAATGTTGAAGTTCAGGAAAAATTGAACTTCAGCTACTAGAATGCTGAAGTTCATCACAAAGAGAACAAAAACTTAAGCTGCTAGAATGCTGAAGTTCAGGAAAAATAGAACAAAACTTCAGCTACTAGAATGTTGAAGTTCATCACAAAGAGAACAAAAACTTAAGCTGCTAGAATGCTGAAGTTCAGGAAAAATAGAACAAAACTTCAGCTACTAGAATGCTGAAGTTCATCACAAAGAGAACAAAAACTTAAGCTACTTGAATGTTAAAGTTCAGGAAAAACAGAACAAAACTTCAGCTACTAGAATGCTGAAGTTCATCACAAAGAGAACAAAACTTAAGCTACTAGAATGCTGAAGTTCAGCACAAACAGAACAAAACTTCTGCTTAAAACATGCTGTAGTTTTACAAAAACAAAAATAAAAATAAAAATTCAGCACAAAACTTACAGACATATTGTACTGACTAATTCATTGTCAAACGCCGTTGTAGAACGGTAAGAACGACTCTGGGTACGAGGTGATTCACCAGTTGAAGTTCGACGGGTTTCTTTTGATCGACTCCGACTATGTGGTGATTCACCAGTTGAAGGAACCTCATTAACTACCCTTTAACGAATCCGGCTGCATGGCAATTGTCCAATCAAAGGCATTGAATTCAATTCCTCTTCTGTAAGAATTATATCCAATACCTTAAAATTTTGATATTCCTGTTTAATACAAAAAAAGTATATTATGAAAATAAAATAAAAGTAATACGTCAACATATTAACAAAACTACAAAAAATAAAAAAAACATTCACTCACAGAATGATTACTGAAATATTTCTCAAGTTCTTTATATTTAGGCTCTCCCACACATACATAACGTAACATCCTGGGAACCTGAGGGGAATCAAGGTACTCGTTGTCTTTAATATACCTCTTCCGAAGATCGGGGAAACGCTCATAGAACCAAACACACAGCGGATATGGAAATCCACCAACAGTATACTCAGTTGAATGTTCGTTGGATTGGTTATCCAATGCATGTTTCATTGACGTAATGAGCTTCTCATAAGACACATTACCCCAAGGATAATCAGCATAAGCATTATCATCTTCGACAATGGCTGCATAATCCTCTAGCACCGTTGATTCATTCTTTTTACAAAATAAAAAAGACTCCACAACAAGAATTTCCATAAGTTTAACAGCATCTTCATCACTCTCACATACATGTTTGAAATTTACATCATCCTTCTGAATTTCATTACGAGACATAAAATCTCGAATGTCCTTCAATGTCACACTTAGACTTACGAAAATATCGTTTTAAAATCGTGCTCTTTCGTTTAGATGGTTTTTCAACATTATGTGCGGTGATCCTCAAACCTCACATAATGTGAAAGTCTTCAAGGGTGAACGATACATTATGCCCAAAAATCTTGAAACTAATGGAGTCTAGATCATTGGTGAATATTCGAGAAAGACACAAGCAATGAACCAACTTCATGCTGCATTTGAAGTTCTCCATAGCCAAAATATACCAAAAATCACCATTAGTTAGCTTATCTTCTTGTGCAGGAGTCAAGAAAGTTTTGATTAAACTCTTCAAATCGTGGTTACCCTTCCAGTAAGTACGACAGTTAAACCAATCTCGAAACTCAAAATATCTTTCCCCTGCTCTTGTAGGAGGAACAATACGGACTGAAGGACCTTTTGATAGTGTATGGTTTTTAGATTCTTTAGCTGTGGAGGATTTGAAGGTGTTGTAGGATTTGTAGAAGCTATCTATTGAAAGAAAGTAAAAGATATCAATTAAAAACTTCAGCTCAAAGAAGACAAACTCAGCAAATATAAAATAAAAACTTCAGCTCCCAAATATGTTGAAGTTCACCAAAACAAAATAAAAAACTTCAACTCCCAATATGTTAAAGGGTCACCAAAACAAAACAAAAACTCCAGTTCCCTATATACGGAAGTTTCACCAAAACAAAGCACAAACTTCAGCTCCTAAACAAAAACTATAACAACCCGACCGGTCATTTTGAGCTCTAGTGCTTCGTTCAGCAGTTTGAAGTAGTGAGAAGCTCCATTTCAGGTATTATGACTTGCAGGTGTGGTCGGAATTGAATTTCGGAAAGTTTAGAGTTGATTCGGAAAGAAAATTCTCATTTCAGAAGGCTTAAGTTGGTAGAATCAACTAAAATTGGAATTTTGAGTAAACGACCTCCGAATCAGGATTTGAAGGTTCCTGCAGGTTCGTATGATGATTTCGGACTTGGGCATATGTTCGTATCAGGTTTTGGATAACCCGGGAGCGTTTCGGTGCATATTGTGGAAGTTAGCATTTTAGAAGAATTTCATAAATTTGGGGTTGAAGTGCATTTCAGAGTTATTGATGTCCGTTTGGGATTTTAAGTCTGAGAATAGCTCTGTATGGTGATTCTGGATTTGGGAGCGTGATCGGGAGTGAATTTGGATGTCCTTAGGTCATTTTGAAGTCATTTGGCTAAAGATAGAAAATTTGAAGGTTTACGAGAAATCCGACCAGAAGAGGAAATTTTGATATTGGAGTCGGAATGCGATTCCGGAAGTTGAAGCAGGTCTGTAAGGCCGAATATGACTTGTGTACAAAATTTGAGGTCAATCGGACATGGTTTGATAGGTCTCGGCATCGAATGTGGAGGTTTGAAATTTCAAAGTTCATAAAGTTTGAATTTTGGTGCGATTCGTGATTTCGGTGTTGTTTGATGTTATTTGAAGCCTCGAACAAGTTCGGGTGAAGTTGTGGGACTGAGTAGTGTGATTGGACGGGGTTCCGGGGGGCCTCGGGTGTGTTTCAGGGTGGTTTCGAACCATTTTTCCCCTATCTGCTACTGCTGTTTGCTGGTGTCACTGGTAAGCTATGCGATCGCGGCCCATAGTGTGCGATCGCGGAGAAGGAATTTGAGGGGCTGGAATTTTGTCTTGTGCGATCGCAGTGGTAGTTGTGCGATCGTACAGTAGGAAAAATTGAGGCTGCAGGGAATTGCCCTGTGCGACCGCAGGTGTTGTAGTGCGATCGCACAAGGGTGTGCTTGGGGGCTTCTGGGGCTTGGCCTGTGCGAACGCGGGAGAGGGCATGCGAACGCATAGGAGGAATTGTGGAGGCAGTAGGTTTGGCCTATGCGATCGCATAGGCTTTCATGCGATCGCACAGGAGGGTTAGAACTGGGCAGAGCAGTGTTTTAAAAACGGGTTCTTGGCTCATTTCTTCTATTTTCATCTTGGCATGGTTCAAAGGGAGATTTTCATCATGCAATACAAGGTAAGTAAATTCCTCCCGTTTTTAAGATTTATACAAGTTATATGCATGGATTAAACATGAAAATTGTGGGAAAATTTAGAAAATATTGAAGAAACCTAGAAATGGTAATTTGGACTTTTAGCCACGAATTTGAGCATGGAATTTAGAGTAAATTGTATATTTGAACTAGTGGAGCTATGGGTAGAATATATCTTCGAGAAATTTTGGATTCCGGGCACGTGGGCCCGAAGGCATTTTGGTCATTTTACTAAGCGGAGTTGGGAAATTATATAATTTGGAATTGTTGCAAGTATTAGAATATATTTACATTGGTTTGTCGTTGTGTGGATAGTTTTGGAGCGTTATGCAACGATTTGAGTCACCAGAAGGGCTTGGAGGCCGGTTATGGAATTTCGAAGCGAGGTAAGTCTCCTTTCTAACTTTGTGAGGGGAATTGTCCCCCTAGGTGAGTTAATTAAGTATGTGCTATTATCTTCGGGGGCTACGTACGCACGGGGTGACGGGGGTCCGTGCGTAGCTACTATTATTCCATGTCCGGGTAGACTAGGACCCACTAGCATGACTTACATGTTGTACCTGTAATCCTGCCTGTAATATTAAACTGCTAATATAATCGAAATGGTACTTGAATATCTGAAGAAGACTAGAGTTCATTTTCTTAATCATCTAAAAAAGAATTGATTTCTCTGTGGATAATTGTATACCTGGTAGGGTTATGTTATGGAATATTATTAAACTTGGCAAATGAGTTTCAAAACAAAGATTTAAAAATTATAGCTCATGTTTCTTAAGAATAATTTTACCACTTTTCTGAGAAAACTGCTTTCTTGATAAAATACGGATTTATTATGTGGATATGTGTACATATGAGCACCTGAGTCTCAGGTATGATTCGCGAGCAGGCTAGCCTTATTATTTGTATGTATAACCGTGTCGCATGATCGATTCGCGAGCGGGGCAGATAGATGCATCTATGGTTCGAGCCGTTCGATCCTCGGCAGTGCACAGTTTATTATTGTTGGTCCGCACCATTCGACCCTCGGCATTTCTTGCGCATGATATTTACTGCGTAGTTGCTATTATTTTTGCCTGATTACTGGCCTGAAATATTAAGTTGTCAGCTGAAATGACAGAGATTTAAAGTTATTAAAAGATTTTGGAAGGAGTTGTTCCTTCCCGTAGATTAATTGTTATTCGATTAAATCACCCATGTTGATTAATTGTTATTAATATGACGAAGATATAAAGTGTTAAACGTGAACGGTGTTGATAATATTTATTCCTGATTTTAATAAATTGCCTATGATAATCATGCTTAGTGTCACACTTAAATATTCTAAATTGACCTTTAGCAAGTGTCTAATTTGACCCCTCGTCACTACCTCTCTGAGGTTAGGCGGGCGACTTACTGAGTATATGTTATTTTTGTACTCACGCTACACTTGTTGTGCATTTTATTGCACAGGTACTTTCATAGCAATGTGGAGGATTCGGAGACTTGGGCGAGCTGCATCATCCGGAGGCGATCCGCAGCTAACGGAGTCTCCTCGTATTGTATTTATTTTCATTTTAAATTTCCTTGTCCAGTTTGTATTTCGGACAGGCTTTGTGATGATTGTATAAATTCTTAGAAATTGCTCATGCACTTGTGACACCGGATTCTAGGATGTGTTGGGATATATTTGCTAAAGTGTAATATTCAAACTATTGTTTTACTTAACAGATTTTATTTAGTTATTATGTAATAAAATGAAAGGAAATATTTTTCATAAATGTTAAAACCGGAAGTTATTTCAATTAATTAATGATCGGCTTGCCTGACAATGATGTCTGGCGCCATCACGACCTTATGGATTTTGGTCGTGACAAAAACAAGCTGAAGTTCACCAGTTACGAAACACAAAACTTCAGCTCCCACTTTCATAAAAATATAACACCAATAATTAAACACAAAAAATAAAAAACTTCATCTCCCATTTTCAAAAAAATATAACGTAAAACACAAACAAAACTTCAGCTCCCTAACTAAAGAATCTATAGAATGTTCATTAAAAACAGACACACATGTTCAAAAAACTTCAGCATATCACCAAAACAAAATAAAAACTTAAGCTCCCAATATGCTGAAGTTCATCAAAACAAAACAAAAAATGCCAGTTCCCAATATGTTGAAGGGTCACCAAAACAAAACAAAAACTTCAGCTCCCGATATGCTGAAGTTTCACCAAAACAAAGGAAAAACTTCAGCTCCTAAACAATAACAAGCTGAAGTTCACCAGTTACAAAATACAAAACAGACACACACGTCCAAAATCTTCAGCATATCACCAAAACAAAACAAAAAAACTTAAGCTCCCAATATGATGAAGTGGACCAAAACAAAACAAAAAACATAAGCTGCTAACGAAAAACAAAACAAAACATCACCTGCTAAATGCTGAAGTTAACCAGTTACAAAACAAAAAACTTCAGCAAAGCATAAATTTAACACCAATAATTAAACACAAAACAAAAAACATCAGCTCCATAAAATTAAAGTATACATGACAAAAAATCACTATAGAACTAAACTCTAACAAACTATCGAACATGAATATCACAAAAACAAACAAAACCCTATAGAACATGACTATCACAAAAAGAAACAAAACCCAGAAATTAAATCGTAAAGTTACTGCAATGTACCTGTGATTATACATAATATTGTTGGCGAACAAACAATTGAAAAATCAAAAAACAATGACGATAACCGTTTTGATTTCGTAAAAGCGAAGAATGGGAGAGGGAGAGAGAGAGAGAGAGAGAGAGAGAGACTATTTACAAAGTAGAAGACTGGGGTTTACTTGAAGAGAAAGTAGTCTTTTAATAAAAAGGGTAAAATTATCTTTTCGAAAGGCGTTTAACAAAAAAATGGGTACGGGTGCAAACATAAAAACAAAACGGCTACAGGTTAAAAAGGGCACCTAAATAGGGCGCCCCGTGCAATTTTTACCAATTATATAATATAAATTTAGCCCACTAGCAAGTAACTAGTGTACTATTTATATATTATAACAAATCTCATTCTATTATATTAGTATGATCTAGTAATTATAAGTAGAATTTGTTCTCCAAATCTCAAAATTGGCAAGTATATAAAATATTTCGGGTTATTACAGTTTTTAGGAATCTAAGATATTCATTACAACAAAAGGAGGATTTAGCGGTAATTATTTAGCAGCAATAAATCTATTGCCGCTAATCTATTTACTGGAGGCAAATATTAGCGGCCAATAAATATTAACCGATAATTAGTATATTTTTAGTGGAAATTCAAAAGAATAGACGGTAACATTATTATTTTTACTTTTAATATTGCTTCCATTTTCTGTTTTTTCTCTAAATCTTTCCTGCCTAAATATATACCCCTTCAAATCAATTCATATTTGCATACTTGAATTCTTGGGATGGTTGACAAACCTATAACCTTAAACCCAAAAGTCTATCACAACAAGTGTGTTGAGTCTTTGTTGAGTAAGTTTGAACCTCCACCAATTGCACAAAGTATTTACATTTCTTGAGACCAGATGTTGGTAAATATTCTTTTTTGGTAAGGTAATGTAAATTAAAACTTGTTTAAACCTTTGTTACACTGTACTAGAATCGATTTTAGAGACATTTAGTGTTGTTATTTTTACCATAGAATTTGAATAGCACAAAATATTTGTTGCAAAGGAAGAGCTTTTACCCATCCTTTTTTTTTTTATACTACTACCTATTGTGATGTTTGTGTGTTGAACTTCTATGTAATAGGAGAAAGTTCATTTCCGAATAACAATTACATTTTATACACTTGTTTCAGTTGATACAATACCAATTTTTTCAATCTTTAATACTGTTAGGGGTTGTCCTGATTTCTTATCATATTTGGTTTTCCTATCTCTTGAAGGAAAGGACAACATATTTACTATAATTGGGTTTTCCTTCTTGTAAAAGGAAATTATAATTCTTCCATATTTGGCTAGTCCCTTTTCTTGTAGGAAAATGTTTGGACTTCTATAAATTATAAGATCATTCCTTCTCATTCAGTAGCATCCACAATGTAGCCATATGGGATTTGAGAGTTTTGTTTAGGGGGAGAACTTTACGGGACAAGTGTAGTGTGTTACTTGTGTTTGCCTCTTCGTGAGGTTATTCTCTCGATATTTTGTACGCTCTTTTATTTAGTGGATTGCTCATCTCCGCAGTGGATGTAGGTCAATTGACCGAACCACGTTAAATGTTTGTGTCTCTTTTGATAGATTTCTCTTTTTGTTGTCTAATTTATCGCCGTTCAATGTTACCTCGTTCAATGTTGCGTTAATAGCATGTAAGCATAATTTAGTATCCATATATAAGGAAAAGAACTTGGCGACTATAACATTTGCTAATGAACTTGGGTGTAGCTTCTTTTTACTTCATCACATTTTAATACTCTGCTTTTGATTTTTTCGGTTTCTTCTCTAACATAACAAAGAAAGAAACTCTCTTTCATTGTTTGCACATTCATTTTGCTCCTTTATTAATCCTTTAGTTGTTATTGCTTATAAATGTTAAGTGAGAAATTGGTTGAAAAAGAATCCGATAGTGATGGAGTCTTCAAGATATTTCTTTTCACATTATATTTCATCTTTTGACACAATTATTTTATAATTTCAGGTCATAGGATGAAAGATTTCAATTTGACGAAAAGTTGCAGAAATTATTTGATGACTATCATTCGTCAAGATTAGTTGTATAATGACATTACCTATTTAGTTCAAACAATATAAGTTTATTTTATAGTTACTGTGGTATTAATATTTTTATCAGTACTTACTTTTACTTGTTAAGATTGTTGAGATATTTTATATTTCTTGAATTAATATTAATATATTTTATTGTTTGGATCATATTCTGGATGAAAGTAATAACTATTATCCATGGTGGCTGTTACAACTTGTGACTTTTAGCGCTAAATTAAATGGACGATAAAGGGAAAAGTTAAGACATTTACCCAGGATATTGTAGCCATTATAATTGTTGGAAAACAATTATTTTAAAGATATTGACTTTTAGTGGCAATTTGGTCGAATATATCATCAACTAAAATAGACATTGAAAGGGAATACCATAGCCATTGTAGTTGCCACAACACGATTGCCGTTAAACATACGAACTATTAGCGACAATTATTTTAAATTTAGCGGCTATATAAATGGACGCTAAAGGAGTTTAATTAGTTGTTTTGGATTGGATTTAGCAACCGCAAACAATTGCCGCTAAAGTGTATGGTTTTTAGCGGCAATAATTCATACCGTTTACCAGCATTTTTGACAATAGCCGCTAAAGGATTTACCGACCCCCTCAGCGGCTAAAGAACAATAGCCGGTAAAGGATATAGCGGCAATTGTTATTGCCGCTAATGACCTTTTGTATTGCTGCTAAATCCCCTTTTTGTTGTAGTGATTTAAATTCTAATTAAAAGCAAAAGAAATTCATTTACAAGGGAAAAAAGAAAAAGCATAATCAACAGACATACAAACGTACTGGAAACAATATTAGCTATTTCTTCTACTTTCTCTTAAAATATACAAATTTCTTACTTTGTGGAATAGAGAGTTGATAGAGGGAATATTATCTTTGCTGGAATTAGTAATAAATGGGGGCACTGGATTTTGTTGAAAAATAAGGCTCATTGAACAAAATATATTATTGTTAACATGTGCATTTTCAAATTTCAAGACATAGGCAATTGAGTTGGCTTGAATTAAGGATGAATTAAGGTTGAACTTCATATTTACTTGATTGTCAGTAAATTTCAAGTAGGAAACGGAAATGCTTAGAAGTTCTAAAATCGGAGATTTTAATGCCAAGTCATTTTCCATCAATAACATGTTGTACAAGTAATTTAGATATTTAATGTAACGTTATTTTTTATTTGTAACATATTGTACAGGTGAAATTACATAATCACTCATGTTTCAAAATATATAGAGCTCCGCACGAATTTGATGTCAAGTTAATTACTTTAGCTTCAATTTTAGCTCTTTTAATAAAGAAATTTTATCTATTTATGATATTTTTTCTTGGTCTCATAAATATTAAATACCATATTTCTTCACATTTTGGTATTAAAAGACAGGGGAGGTTGCTAAAGCCCTTTAACGTAGCAGAAACTTCTCATAAACTCATTTAACCGTGTGTCAAGACCCTAAAATCTAATCATGGTCGTGATAACGTCTATCGTGTTACAAGGCAAGCTTATTTTCTAAAATATTACTACTAAATCGATTATAAGAAATTAATAAAACATTTCCAACATTTAAATTTTCATAAACCAAATCAACTCTAAATATAATTAATATAAAGTACGGAAACGAACCCCAAACATCAGGGTTTCACCAAGTCACGAGCGTCTAAGACTATGAACTAAGATATATAAATTGTCTAACTGTCCAAAAGAAGAAATGACAAAAGGAGTCACAAGGTCCTGCGGACGTTAGCAGCTACCTTGCAGTCTCCAAATATAGTCGGCCTGAGCAGTATATTGCAGGGTGCAGTATGAGTACAACCGACTCATTAGTAACAGAAATAACTAAGGAACTGAGCAGTAGTGACGAGCTAAGTAAAACAATTCAATTATTTCATTCTCAAAATTTAAAATAAACGGGTAAATTCGATAAAAAAAATCATTAAATGCTACAAAGAAATTAACAGGTAAAATGCAGCAACAACAAAAATAAATGCAACCTCACATAAATGTCACTCCATCACTCAGCACTCGCATTCAACACTCAACACTCAATACACTCAACACTCTGCGCTCACTGGAGGTGTGTACAGACTCAAGAGGGGCTCCCAAAGCCCAAGCTCTAAGCACTGACAATTCACGTGCTATCATATCAATACCTGGATCCGCACGGTCAACTCACGTGCTACGAGGACAAATTCACGCGCTATGGTACAAAATACCTGGCCCGCACGGTCAACTCACGTGCTACGCGGACAACTCACGCGCTATGGTATTAATATCCTCACAATCAGGCCATCATATTAATACCTGGATCCGCACGGTCAACTCACGTGCTACGCGGATAACTCACGCGCTATGGTATCAATACCTGGACCCGCACGGTCAACTCACGTGCTACACGGACATCTCACGCGCTATGATATTAATATCCTCACAATCAGGCCATCGGTTTCACTCAATCATGTACCTCACTAGCCTCACCATCATCAACAAATAAGGGACACAACCCACATCAAGTATCAAAACATATTAGCAAATAATAGAGATTGAGGTAAACATGTACAATAATTCCTATGACTGAGTATAATTAATGTGGGCATGAATAAAGCCTAAGCATGATCTCTAAAATGAAGGCAAACAAGTTCAAAAATAAGTAAATACGTAAACACAGATGATGGCCATTAGGCCTCACGGGACGGACCAAGTCTAAATCCCTTGAGGTATACACCCACACACCCGTCACCTAGCATGGGTATTGTTGACCTAAGTCACTGCATGGTTTTGAAGATTGACAAATACCTACCCAGTTGAACCAGGTCCATCAGGGCAAACATCTCGAACGAACCAATTGGCACAAGAACCGTACATGCACAGGAGATAAACGTGATCTGTGAATTATCCATGAACTAAGAGGTTGTCTCCTAATGCGAAAAGGTTGCAAATTGATAAGGGGTTAGAGTTCGAGTTCAGCAAGGACAGAAATAAAGGAAGGAAGTTGAGATAAACACAAACTCTTCCACCAAGGAAGAGTTGCATTAGAACTAAACAAAAAACATTTTAACTTCTGGCGCTATATAATGTTGAAGTATTCCTACTGAAGAATCATTCGCACAAAGACATAATTAAAGCAAGAACTAAAGGCAAAATTACCAGAGAAATTTTGCAAGCAGAATCCTTGTGCGATACAAAGGCTACTGACCAGCTAGAAGAACCAGTTCCATCTGTTTGTCTTTCGAGTCTAGTTGGTTGTAGTAGGTGATTTAATATTGTATCTTTCAGCTTTATTAGAAGCAATTGTAATAGGTACACATTGTTCAAGTTAGAGTTAACTTGAAGCTTGTCGCAATTAGCTAGAGGCTAGGTTGCTACAAAGGGATTAGAGTTAGTCCTTAGGTTTACAAAAGAGTTTATTTTGTAAATGTTGTTTTGCTCAGAGTTGTAGTGAAGAGTTTGGGAAAATCCTACTGAGGAGTAGGTCGTGGTTTTTTCACCTTTTGAGCCAGGTGTTTTCCACGTAAAAATCTCTGTGTTTTTAATTTATTGCATTTATTATTCCGCACTAGTAGAAGTTGGAACACCAAGAAGAACCGAGCTCTTTATTAAGACAACACTCAAAAAATTGGATACCACACAAATCAACCCTCCCCCTCTTGTGTGGTATTGAAGTATAAAACATCAATTGGTATCAGAGCAGGTTATCCTTGAAAAGGCTAACACCTTGGAAAAGATCAAAATGAGTGCACCATCTGGAAACTGGGAGGGTCAATCAACTGCAAGGCCACCACTCTTCAATGGCCAATATTACTCTTGGTGGAAGAACAGGATGAAGGACTAGCTACCATGATGAAGACTGTTGAAGGTATAGATGTACCAAAGACTAGAGCTGACTGCACTGCTGAGGATCTGAAGAAATGGGAAAAGAATGCAAAGGCCAAGAAGTGGCTAGTGTGTGGACTAGGTCCAGACGAGTATAGCAGAATCCAAAGTTACACCACTTCCAAAGAAATCTGGGATACCTTAAAAGTATCCCATGAAGGAACACCTCAGGTAAAAAGATCAAGAGGTACTCTTCTATACTCACAATATGAAAACTTCACTATGAAAGAAGAAAAGACAATCCAAGAGATGTACACAAGGTTCACAACTTTGACAAATGAACTTAAGTCTCTTGGTAGAGTCATTCTTGAAGAGGACAGGGTAGAGAAGATCCTGACAAGGGTCTTATCAATCTCCTGGGAAAGCAAAACTACTGCTATCCAGGAATCCAAAAATATGGCAACCCTCAGATTGGATGAACTAATAGGAAATCTTACTGCCTATGAGCTTAGAAGGCGGACAATGAAGATGGATGGTCCAAAGAAGGAGAGGAGTCTAGCACTGAGAATCACTGAGGGAGAAGATCTTGAGGACGATGAGATGGCCATGATTACCAAAGAATTCAGAAACTTTCTAATAAGGAAGAAGGGCATCTCTAGAGGAGGAAATTACAACAAAGCAAAAGCTACAGAAAGGGAAACCAACGAGGGACGCTACAAGTGTGGAAAGACTGACCATCTTATCAAGAACTGTCCTCAGTGGTAAGTGGAATGGAAAAATGAGAGATATGAAAGAGGAAACAGGAAGAAGGAACAGGTCCAACCCAAGAAAACCACAACAAAAGCTATAGTTGCTGCTTGGGGGAAAGTGCAGATGAAGAATCAGAAGATGGTGAGAATGAAGATCAGGAGCTCATGGCAATTGGAGAATCCGATGAGGAATCACATGAAGAACCAGAGGTAAGTATCTCCCATCTTAAAAATAAAATAAAGTTCCTATCTAAGGAAAAACTCTCTGAGTTGCTACTTGATTTCATGGATGATTCCGAAGAAACAACCAAAGAGAAGGAACAACTCTCTACAGAATGTGAAATGCTAAAATAAAAATGCATGAACCTGGAAATCGGACTTAGTG
This sequence comes from Nicotiana paniculata, assembly GCA_005239505.1. Lineage (NCBI taxonomy): Eukaryota > Viridiplantae > Streptophyta > Magnoliopsida > Solanales > Solanaceae > Nicotiana > Nicotiana paniculata. The sequence continues at coordinate 670 of MDKI01022384.1, read as the reverse complement.
AATCTGAAAAGAAAAACACTGTCTTGTTGAACCAGGTTCATCCACTTGAAACTGAGATTCTAGAACTAAAATCTGAAAACTTAAAGCTAAAGCTAAGATCCAGTAAAAAGGTTGTTGATCATTCCCATATCATGTTAGAATAAAATGTGGGAAAACTAAAAGATAAGATGTATCCCAAGGATGAACAGATAAGAACTCTTAAAGAAGAACTTGGCAAAGTCAAACATGAATTAGATCGAACTTGTAAATGGAATAAATCCTCTGATGCCTTGATATGGCTTTAAGAGAATCATAGTAACAACCGAAGAGGGATTGGCTTTGGGAGTCAATTGCCCAAGTGGGATCCCAAAAGCAAGTATCTCACTCTCCCTGAGAATAAAATCTGCACCCATTGTGGTAAGACTGGTCACTACAAAATTGGGTGTACTGCAAAAGAGCAGGCTAGTCGAAGAAATGAGAGTTTTGTTAAAAAGGAAAATTGGCTACCAAATTGGGTATCTTGATTCATCCATTATCTCATAGAAAAGGACCCAAACTAGTTTGGGTTCTTAAAACTAACCCCTGATTTCGTTTTGTAGGTTCAAGTGAGAGGAGTCAGCCAAATTTAGTATTTGGATAGTGGTTGCTCAAAGCATATGACAGGGAACATGGAACAGTTCCTTTCACTTGA
>ML364086.1:0-29252 GCA_005239505.1 Nicotiana paniculata | reverse complement strand
TTCCTATATTACTTGTCGACCACGTACACTTGCGTGTGCATTGGGAAATCAACCAACAGCTGCCCGGACACTGCATCGAGCCCGATCGGGTCGGCGTTTGGCACACGAGCCTGATTATGTGGACCCAGTGCAGTACGAGCGAGGTCGTAGTGTCCCACGAGCTGGTGGTGCCCGACGAGATGGTGGTGCCCGACGAGGCCAGGGTGCTGGACAACGTGGGCGTGGGTGAAGAGGAGGTGGTCCCCAGCAAGGGGGCGTTGAGGCTCCTGCTGATGATGTTGCTGCTGCTATGGCAGGATGGCATGCATTAGACGGACATGCCGATTCATCTCACCCCAGGGACATCGCAGGTGACCCCGTCGGGTCAATTATTTATCACGGGCACGGATATTCCAAGAGGGGGTTGGGGTAGATACTTCCCAGGCCCGTCTACCATTTATGGGGATCGACCGAGCAAAGATTTGCATAGTGGGCGCCGTCTGAGTTATGATTCCTCATCACATGCGCAATGGTATGAGTGTATTAGTATTGAATTTGAATTTGTTTTACCTGTAGCTTATTTATTTTCTTTAACTTTATTAATTTCATTTTTAAGGCTTCATGGGATGCTGACGTGGCTGCGACATATGATTAACTTTAGGAGCCAACCGAGATCATGGTAAGACAATTTAAATTGTTATTTACTTTTCTATACTGAGCTTTCTATTCTTATGTAGCCTTCTACTGAACCGACAACCTCTTATATCGATCTTGACAGCACCGCTGATACATGTCATCAGGCGCCGCATCCGGCTATAAGGAGACGACTTGATGATGATGATCCCGATAGCGTACCTGGGCGGGATGGGATGCGCCTCAGGCCAGCGGCTGCTTTGAGACATACCGGATGCGGGACACATTGATTCGGCCTTCCATCTTTTTTTTTTTTTTTGTATTTGGTATAAATTATATTTTTGTGTACATTAACAATAATATTTATATAATATACCCATTACTTTTTTAGTTCCCCTTTCGTTAGATAGTTTCATATAACAACACCAGCACTAAAACTTAACTTCCAGTACAATTCAAATAAAATTCAGTACAACAAACAAGGAAAACATTACTACAACACAAACACAAGCACAAACACAAACATAGCAGGCCAATATAATAAAAATACATGATATGGGAAAAATACACTAAACACATACATGTCAATGTTTATCCCCAACCGCCCTTTATTCTCCGCTCCAACCAGTTAAATTGTTCTTCCAGTTTTTCTTTTTCTTCTTCTACCTCTTTCAGTTTCGCCTTCACCTCCGCAAGTTACCGTTTATATTATTTTTTACGTTCCTTTTGGGCTTCACAATTCCATTGGGATTTTATTTTTTCTTCTTCTACCTCCTTCAGTTTCGCCTTCAACTCTGCAATCTCTATTGTACTTCCTCTTTCATGTTCCAATTGTCTTAAACACAAATTATGAAGATGCTGCAAAGATTCTTTGTAGCATTCCTGATAACATGGTTCATCAACCCATTCCTCAAAATCGCAAATAGGTTTGTCGGGAACCTTGTAAAATTGGTTCACACAGTGCCAGTAGCGGCGTCCAACTTCATCACTGTCCCAACAAGATTGCATCATGCATCTTTTTCCACACTTTCACCTTGGTGTGCGAAGAGGTTGAGACATTTGTTCGTTAAAAAAACCTTACTTTTAATGAAATATTTGTTAATAATAATTTTTTAGCAAATAAAATAAGTAGAATGAGCCCGTTATTTATAGGCGAGACAACACACATAACGTAGTGTTTAACCGCGGTAAATGCACACATAACGTACTATTTAATCGCGCGATATTTTGCGTGTTAAATATCATGATGTGTACAAGACAAGACAATTTTATGTCAGCTTGTCAGCTTTTTCAGGTCGACAAGACAACACACATAATTAACGTAGTGTTTAACCGCGCTAAATGTACACATAACGTACTATTTAATCACGCTATATTTTGTGTGTTAAATATCATGATGTGTACAAGACAAGACAAATTTATGTCAGCTGGTCAGCCTTTTCAGTTCGACGAGACAACACACATAACGTAGTGTTTAACCGCGCTAAATGCACTTATAACGTACTATTTAATCGCGCTATATTTTGCGTGTTAAATATCCCACAGAGTGTACAAGACAAGACAACTTTACGTCAGCTGGTCATCCTTTTCAGTTCGAAAAGACAACACACATAATTAACGTAGTGTTTAACCGCGCTAAATGCACACATAACGTACTATTTAATCGTGCTATATTTTGCGGTTTAAATATCCCACAGAGTGTACAAGACAAGACAACTTTATGTCAGATGGTCAGCCTTTTCAGTTCCACAAGACAACACACATAATTAACGTAGTGTTTAACCGCGCTAAATGCACACATAACGTACTATTTAATCGTGCTATATTTTGCGGTTTAAATATCCCACAGAGTGTACAAGACAAGACAACTTTATGTCAGATGGTCAGCCTTTTCCGTTCGACAAGACAACACACATAACATAATGTTTAACCGCGCTAAATACACATATAACGTACTATTTAATCGCGCTATATTTTGCGTGTTAAATATCCCACAGAGTGTACAAGACAAGACAACTTTATGTCAGCTGGTCAGCCTTTTCAGTTCGACAAGACAACACACATAGTGTTTAACCGCGCTAAATGCACACATAACGTACTATTTAATCATGCTATATTTTGCGTGTTGNCACAATTAACAAACATAAATTTATTTCATAAATCTTGAAACATAAACAAACACAACTAATTATTACAACATAAACTCATGGATAGTTAGGCCTACTAGAAGAACACCCACCACGAGCTTGATTAGTATTGCCACCCAAATCACCTGAAGGACATTTTCGAGCATATACCACATTTGCGCGCATAAACGGTATCACTAACATCCATTTGGTTCCGTCTACACGTTCTCTTCTGCAACTGTACTCGACGCAAATAGGACTTGTTGCACACCATTTTAAATGGTTCCGGTGGCCAATACTGCTCAGCACCCAGTGGCTGCAACTGTCCACTATATGTGTTACATACTTGGGAACACTATATTGTTGATCAACATAGTTGGTCTCCCCAAAACCAATACGTTGAAAACACTTGATGGCATGTGAGCAAGGCATGTGGTAGATGGACCATTTCCCACAAGAGCATAACCTTGATGATTCATTTACAGTATGTACATTATTCCCCCGATTTTGATGGATAGCGGTGCGAACTTCAAAAATATTTCTTTCGTTATCATACTGCACAAATGAATGACAATGTGCACGCCGTCTGTATTTCTCAAATCTCTTCATCGGCACTGGCATAAATTCAACACCCCTTTCCATCAATGTCGTTGCAGCTGCAGACCGTTCAACAAACCTCTCCGCCATCTGCTTGAATGACATCCGCACTATGGCTGTGGCAGGCAATCCTCTTACCGACTTCAATAACCCATTGAAAGACTCTGACACGTTTGTAGTCAGAATTCCCCATCGTCTGCCACCATCCGCATGCAAAATCCACTTTTCAGGGTGATGTCGCATTAACCAACAATAGGCTGCCTCGTCTTCTTGCCTGATAGATTCCATGTGCCTCCGGAATTTATGCTGTTAGTGGTATGTTGCTGCCATCCACATCAAATCATGTAGATCCTTGTTAGGATATGCCTTCTGGAAATTGTCCTTAAAGTGCCTCAAATAGTAACGGTGGTATGCATAAGGTTCTTTCCATGCAAGCAAGTTCTCCACAGAACTTAAGATACCACCGTGCCGATCAGATATTAGACAAATACCGGAACACTGTTTGACAACGTGCTCTTTCAAGTGGTTCAAAAACAGCGTCCACGGCTTTGTGCTTTCATTGGCACAAACAACAAAAGCTATAGGAAATATTTGTCCATTAGCATCTACTACCACGACTATCAATAGCTTGATATCGTACTTTCCATAGACATGAGTTCCTTCTATGGATATTACGGGCCGGCAATGCAAAAATTCATCAATTGTTGGTTTAAACTCCTAGAACACGTAATTGAATATATATTCTGGTTTTCCCGGACTCCGCTCAAGCTTCCATTCAACAACCGTCCCAGGGTTAAAGTGCTGCAGTGCGGCCATGTACTTTGGCAAAGATGCAAATGACTTATCCCAGTTACCTAGACAATTTCAAACGCTCGTTTGCGCCCGAGAAATGACTTTCTTTTGGTAATGGTATGGACATATTCTTGGTGCACTGATGTAATGCACTCTTTGATTTTATACCTTATGGACGCTTCTAGGTGCGGAATAAGTACAAGAGAAATCAAGTCAATATCCAAGTTGAAGTGATTCCCGTTGAATGTGTCCATTTTTCATGTGTGGGTGGGAATGTATTTACCCACTTTCCACAGGCCTGTCTTCTTCTTGGTCGCTTGCAACATCCAATTACATGGCCAAAACCACCTGCGGCAAACAACCTTGTATACCAACGGACTTGACTCCTAATCTCACGACACTCTTTTACGTTGTGCATTTTACAAGCCCTGCTTACGCGCGCTTTATCAGGAAAAAGCATGCTCTTTGCAAGCACCATTGGTCTAGACTCGTCCCACATTTCTGTCTGAATTTCATCAAAATCCCTTGTGAGAGCTTCCACATCCGGCATGCTTGGAAAGTTATTAATGTAAGGAATATCTCTTGAATGAAACGACACTTCAGACTCGTACACTCTTCGTCTAGGGGGGAGGGGTTGGAGCATACTCTCTCTTCAAATCAGGTTCTTCCTCCTCATCCTCCTCATCACCATCCTCACGAGGAAAGGGTGTCTCGTCTCCGGATTCATCGGCATTTTTGTCATAATCACTGTTCTCTTCCTCACTATGTGCATCTACCAGATCCCGATTTAATACGTCATTTTCAGGAAATTGAGTGAGTACGGGTGGTTCAACTTGCTGATTTTCACTGCACAACCAACAAAAATATATGCTATTGAAATTAATAAATACTTTCCATATAGCTATATCACTTCACTTACAAGTCATAATGTGATGAAATTCCATGATGGACGTTTTCAATTAGGTGATGACTACCAGATGGACAACTTGTAAAATTCATATCCGGCCGGTACCCCCTGTTAAATATATGAGCGTTAATACAAGTTCAATACACAAAAAATGTACATAATTAACACAAATGAAAATTGAAGTTTACCACTCGTCTTGCGAATTATGGAAAGTAGGATAGAAATTATTTTCTCGCTGCTCATTCGCTAGCGGTGATAAGTTTAAATCAAGAAAAACTCTTTCATCTGGAACCTTTCCGGCAAAAACTGCTCCAGAATAACCACCCGATGACTGGGGGTTATCCCTACTACACGCAACCTCATTTTTGGGAACGTCTTCAACCTTGACGTACATCTCCAACATTTTGATTACAAGAAATTCCCGGCATTCATCTGGAGTCCTCAGAAAATCACTCAAAGTTTCATCATCGTTGATGTTAAACTCTGAGTAAAAAGCAACCCCTTGCGGAGTGACGGAATACGAATATCTTTCGGTTACTTTTAGAATCACTGAACGTTTCCTCACACTCATTTTTTGGATACCAACGATATCAATTTATCATACTCCATTGTAAGTGGCAATTTAACATGACACTGTGCAGGTAAACTGTATCCCACAGAGTTATTCTCCATCACAACCTCACCTCCCCAATATAATGAACTCTTATTCTACGCTCTTCAGACATAATGAAAAATTGCTGGAGAATTTAACAGCAAGAAATGTTTGAACGAGAGTTAAAAATATTGTTGAATGATTTTTCTTACAATATTAACCTCTTTATAAGGAAATGGCTAGCCGGGAATTTTTTTTTATGTATAGCGCCCAAAAACTAGGCGCTATACGCATTTCAATTATTGTATCCAGCAAGAAAAACAGAATAAAAAAAAGGGGTATAGCGCTGGATTTTTGGTCGCTATACCTGCGCGTGTCAGATTTGCAGTATAGCACCCAAAAATTGAACGCTATACATTAAAGGCACAGTTACCGTTAATGTATAGCGCCCAATATTTGAGCGTTATACATAAAAATGTTCCACTTTTTTTCCACCTATTTTCGTTGTTTGTGCTAAAAAAGGCATTTGGGTTCCGGACTCTATTTTTTCGTGCATAGTACGTATTGACTACTTAGTTCTGACATTGATTATCTACGCGCTTGAGGTGTAGTTTAAGATTTTCAGCCTTAAACTTTATTGAATTTTTCAGTTCTTATCATATAGTTGAAAATTTGATAGTTCTCTTATTTTGTATTAAAATGGGATAAGTATGCAATTTTGAAATCATACGTGAGCCAGTCTAGTGAATTTAAATAGTTCTACAGTTCATCTGACATAATTATATACGGTTAAAATCGAGCACGTCAGGCTCGAGGGTCTGCCTCGAGGTTAAGTTCATATTGAAGCAAACTCGAGCTCAAAGAACATGAAGACCGAAGGATCGAGAGCGGACACGATTGACATCGAGCAAAGGAATAAGCGAGATATCAGTAATCGACCATAAATATCAGCGGGAATCTCGGGATTGACGGGATCTTTAACGGTTATTGATATCAATCATGTATTTTGTTTTCGAAATTAGAGTCATATCTTATTTAGGATTCCTCTACTATATAAAGAGGAACCCTGTTCATTTGTAAATGGGGATATTACATTCACTTACTGAGAAATAACAGTATGTTGCTTCTTTACTTACTTACAATTTTCTATTGTTCTTATTCTTCTCAACACTTGGTCTCGAGAAAAATCCAAATCGAGGTCGATAACTTGCAAACATACATGTTTGATTCATTCTAATCGCTTAACTCATTTATTTATTTATTCATTTATCAATTGGCGTTGAATTAGATCATGTATCCTTATAACCACATTACAAGTTTAATTGTTACTCGTATTTCGAGGTAAACGGTTTGGCGCCCACCATAGGGCTAAGGATAATAGTGATTGTTCAGTGCTAATTCTGGTATAACACACTATTTTACGTTTGTTTCTTGTCAAAAATTTTGAAAGTTGAATCATTTCAAACTTGCAAAACACATCTACATACGGTGACAATGGCCTCGGGATCCACGGATAAAACGAGAATGTTATTACCCCAGAGTCAAGGTGTAACAGGATGACCTCGGAGGAGTACCACACGTCAACCCGATTGATGTCACTTCTCATGTTGCCTTGAATGCGGATTTAGGCGTAGACCCCAAGGGTAGGGTGCGCAGAGAGGGTCTAACTGACGGTCGAGGAACACATAGTAGATGAGATGAAGGAGTCAGTCTCCAATAATAGTTGAAATGCTGCAAGCCGAACAAAAAGCCATTGCTCAGTTGCAAAATCGGCACAGGGCACCAAATAGGGCCGAATAAGAGGTTACTCGTCGTACCGAGCCAGTGCCTGAAAGGTCGGGTGATAACACTTTGACAACTGGTCCTGCTATAATGAGGATGCTTGAGGAGCTTACTAGGAGAACATAATCGGGAGAAAAGAAAATCGAGGCCAACGACAAAAAGGTGGAAACGTATAACTCTCGACTTGACCAGATATCGGGGTCACCAGCGATCTTAAAGGGAATGGACTCCAAGAAGTTTGTGCTAAAACCACTCCCTCCGAGTGCGACTCCGAAGCCCATCCCAAAGAAGTTCCGTATGCCCGATACCTAAATACAACGGGACCTCAGACCCCAATGAACACGTTTTATTATACGTGCACCATAAAAGGTAATGATTTGGAGGATGACAAAATCGAGTCTGTACTGCTAAAGAAATTCGGGGAGACCCTGTCGAAGGGTGCTATGATTTGGTACCACAACTTGCTGCCGAATTCTATCGATTCGTTCTCCATGTTGGCGTATTCATTTGTAAAGGCACATGCTGGGGCCATAAAGGTTGCGACAAGAAAATCGGATCTCTTCAAACTAAGGCAGTGGGATAACAATATGCTAAGGGAGTTCGTGTCTCGATTCCAAATGGAACGCTTGGAATTACCACCAGTCACTGATGATTGGGTTGTTCAAGCTTTCACCCAAGGATTAAACGAGCAGAGTTCGATCGCATCACGCCATTTGAAACAGAACTTTATCGAGTACCAAGCTGTGACTTGGGCAGATGTTCACAACCGATATCAGTCAAAGATTAGGGTCGAGGACGACCAATTAGGAGCCCCTTCAGGTTCTGTACATCCAAACCGGTCGACAGGTAAAAACAGGAGAGATATTGATAGAGAATCAAGGCCGAATAAAGATTGGTAGAAGTCGTATGTTTCAGATCGAAAGAATAATGGTCCGGGGTGCAATCCGCCTGACGATCGAAGTGGTGACCGAGGGAAGAATTATCGGGGGCTAATGAGTAAAACTGGCTTTGACTAATATGCAGATCTCACAGAAGCTCCTCGATTATTGGAGTAAAATTTCAGTATCGATGCGTCGGGGATTGTATCAGCTATCAGAAGGATCAAAGACACCAGGGGCAAAGGCCTATATAGAACGACCCCTCTCAAAGGAATCCAAACTCAATGTGTAAGTGTTATGTCATGCATGGCCATAGGACCGAAGACTGCAAACAGTTGAGAGAGGAGGTAGCTTGTTTATTCAACGATGGCCACCTTCGAGAGTTCCTTAGTGATCGAGCCAAAAATTACTTCAGGGAAAGGACACTAGCAGAAAGAACGAGCAAGAAGAACCTCAACATGTTATTCACATGATCATCCGCGGGGTCGACATCCCACAAAGACCTATATTCAAATGGACCAAGGTGTCGATCACGAGAGAAAAATAGACTCGAGACAATGTGCCCGAAGGCACTCTATCGTTCAATGACGAAGAAGTAGAAGGCATCTCTCAGCCGCACAACGACGCCCTGGTAAATTCTATTCTGTTAAATAAAATTCAAGTTAAACGTGTTCTAGTGGATCCATGTAGCTCAGTTAACAAGATGTTCGAAGAACAGATAGGTACATCAATGGAAGTTTACATTGACAATATGTTAGTTAAGTCCCTGCACGCAGAGGAACATTTGACTCATTTGCAGGAGACATTCGAAATCTTGAGGAAGTACAACTTGAAGCTTTACCCCGACAAGTGTGCTTTTAGGGTCGGCTCGGGAAAATTCCTTGGCTTCATGGTGTCAAATCGGGGAATCGAGATTAACCCCGATAAGATTAAGTCCATCGAGGAAATCACCGTCGTGGACAGTGTGAAAGACGTTCAGAGGCTAACTGGACGGATAACTATCCTGGACCAATTCATTTCGAGGTCATCAGATCGAAGACACAGGTTCTTTTCCTTACTCAAAAAGAAAAATGATCTTACATGGACCCCGGGATGTCAACAAGCATTGGAGAAATTGAAACGATACCTATCAAGCCCACCTTTTCTCCACACTCCAAAGGCATATGAAAAGTTGTACCTATACTTGGCAGTGTCCGAGATAGTGGTAAGTGGTGTGTTAGTTCGAGAAGAACAAGGTATGCAGTTTCCTGTTTATTACGTGAGTCGGACCTTAGGAGATGCTGAAACTAGGTATCTACACTTAGAGAAATTGTCACTTGCATTAATAAGAACATCTAGAAAATTAAAGACATATTTTCATTGTCATCCCATATATGTGATCACCACTTATCCACTTCGAAATATGTTGCACAAGCCCGAATTATCGGTCGATTGGCCAAATGGGCCGTCGAACCTGGAGGGTATGATATCGAATAACAACCCCGAACGACCATTAAGTCTCAAATTTTAGCAGACTTCGTGGCCGATGTTACGCCAACTGTCGTACCCGAAGTGGAAAAGGAACTTCTACTAAATTGGGTACTTCATCGGGGGTATGGACCCTATTCACGGACGGTGCCTCGAACCTGAAAGGGTTCGGGCTCGGTATATTTTGAAATCGCCTACATGCAATGTTATTAGACAATCCATTTAAACTGCCAAATTGACTAACAACGAGGCCGAGTATGAGGCCATGATTGCAGGTATCGAGCTAGCTAAAAGCTTGGGGGTGGAAGTAATCAAAGCTAAGTGCGACTCCCTACTGGTGGTAAACCAGGTAAACGAAACCTTCGAAGTTCGAGAGGATAGGATGCAAAGGTACTTAGACAAATTGCAGCTAACCTTGCACCGTTTTAAAGAATGAACTCTACCACACGCTTTCGAGAGAAAAACACCGAGACCGATGCACTTTCCAATTTTGGGTCATCGCTCGAAAAAGATAAGATCAGCTCAGGGACTGTCGTCCAAATCTTGAGGTCTGTGATCGAGGAAGGAAATGCCGAAATAAACTCTACGAGTCTGACTTGGTTCGAGAAAAAAATATATCGAATATTTGAAGAATGGGAAACTCCCGGTGGATCCAAAATAATATAGGGCCTTACGGACCAAAGACTCTCGATTCAAATTAGACAAAGACGGAACATTGTACAGGAGGACGTTCGATGGTCCATTGGCGGTATGCTTGGGACCAGGAGATACTGACTATATTCTACGAGAAATCCACGAAGGCACTTGTAGGAACCACTCTGGCACCGAGTCACTAGTTCGGAAGGTCATCAGAGTAGGATATTATTGGGATAGCATGGAAAAAGACTCTAAGGAGTTCGTTCGAAGATGCGATTAATGTCAAAGGTTTTCGCCGATGATCCAGCAGCCCGACGATCAACTTCACTCGCTCCTATCCCCATGGCCATTCACAAAGTGGGGAATGGACATCATCGGTCCTCTTCCATCGTCCCCAGGTAAAGCTAAGTTCATATTATTTATGACTGCCTATTTCTTTAAATGGGTTGAAGCACAGGCCTTTGAAAAAGTTAGGGAAAAATAAGTGATCGACTTCATATGGGATCACATCGTATGTCGATTCGGGATACCCTCAAAAATAGTATGTGATAATGGCAAACAATTAGTCGGCAACAAAATAACGAAGTTCCTCGAAGACCACAAAATAAAAAGGATACTATCAACACCGTATCACCCTAGTGGGAACGGACAAGCCGAATCAACGAACAAGACTATCATCCAAAACTTGAAGAAAAGTCTAAACGAAGCCAAAGGGAAATGGAGAGAAAAATTGCTCGAGGTTCTATGGGCGTATCGGACAACGTTGTAGTCCTGTACCGGAGCGACTCCGTTTTCCTTAGTATATGGCTACGAGGCATTGATACCGGTCGAAGTCGAAGAGCCCAACGCCAAATTTCGATATGCAACAAAGGAATCAAACCACGAGTCTAGAGTACCAGCCTGAGTTGTTAGATGAAAGAAGAGAAGCTGCACTCGTTTGAATGGCAGCACAAACGCAACGGATCGAGAGATACTGCAACAAAAGAACTAACCTTTGACATTTCAGAGTTGGGGACTTGGTCCTAAGAAAAGTCACCATCAACACTCGAGACCCTAATGAAGGAAAACTCGGTCCTAATTGAGAAGGACCATACTAGATCCTCGACATTGTCGGAAAAGGATCTTAATAACTCGGAACAATGAGCGACGAACCATTGTCGAACAACTGGAACATATCGCTCCTTAAGAAGTACTATTACTAAGGTATGACTTTCTCTTTTCTTTCATTTACATAAATATTCAAAAATAACTCATTTCCAGAATTCGATCCAAGAAATCGAGACCTCGGGTTTTAAAGTACGCGTTGCACTCTTTTTCCCTTAGACCGATTTTGATCCCAAACAGGTTTTTCGGTGAGGTTTTTAACGACGCAACAACTATGTGCTACCTGAGGATAAGTCAACAGTATCCAAGGCTTCTTTATAATCAACCTCGAATATTAGGGGGCATCATCCTCGGATGTTATGTGTTCGAAAAATATACCTAGTATCAATGGGTCTGGATACGAAGAATTTTGTAATGGGCCAAACGGTCGAATGAACTGTGCCCATATAGATTAGCCGAGTCCCGATAACAAAGAATCTATGCGTGCATAAATCATTCAAAGAAGCATTCTCTTTTCTCAAACATCTCATGTTTCGAAGTAAATTTTCTACTATATGAGTCATATACTTACGATTTTGATCTATTGTGCAAAACTAACACTTGTTAAAAATGGCTCAAGGGCCAAGTACAAGCATAACACTCGAGGACTGCACACTCGAGCTATCTAAAGTTTGAAATCATAAGACTTCAAAAAGGAACACCTCGATATATAGGCCAAGGCTACCATATTCAGGGACTAACATTCGAAGTGTTATCGGGAAGTAAGTCCAAGGGACATACCCGAAGGCTACGACCATATTAAAGGCTACAACCATATTAAAGTCTACGACCATATTAAAGGCTACAACCAAAATAATGTGGCTCGGAGACGTCCGACTTCCGCTATAAACAAAAGTCCTTCAAATACTTTGAAAAACCGGTTAAATAAGACTACCCTCGGCAAAGCAAATAAAAAAGGGCTTCGATAAAACCAGCACTCGAATAATTTAAAGACTTCGATAATATCAGCCTTCGAAGAAACCTCAGAGGGTATCAAATTATCTTAACACAAACACGTTAAGACCCAATCGGTATAAAAAATATATGCTAAGACATAAGAAATTTTCACTAAGTTTTTTAGCAAAAAAAGTGAAAAATAATAGCCGTTTTTAGAGGCTGAATTGGCCCAACCTAAAGAGCCTAAGGGTCAATCTAAAGAGACAAAGGGCCAATCTAAAGACCCTAAGGGCCGATACAATTATATTTCGATTCCGAGGGTCCGTTATTCCGAGCTCAAATAAAAGTCAATCATAGCTCGAAGGTTCACTCAAAAACCCTAAGGGGTATATTATTGCAAGCTCAAAAAATTTAACAATCATTAATAAAAACCTTAGGGTTTACTTTATACCAAAACTCAAGATTTATTTGAACTTGGTTATTAAAGATAACACATCTACCCGTTCGAATGAGCTATCCCCGAGATAAAGTCTCGAATGAATTTCGAACTCGGGGGCTTGCCCTCGTATAAAGAAAAATCTTAAGGGTTTATTTCAGTTCCAAGTTGAACTACACAATAAAAAATTTCAACGAAACATACGAAGGCATGAAAGGAAAATTTATGAAGGCATCATAGAAAAACTTTCTATTATATATCGAATATACTGTACAAATGGCCAATCAAGGCCTTACACAAAAAAAAGAAAAAATCCTAAAGGCCTAGTCTGTCCCGGGAGCGACATCCACGGGAACCACATCTTTGGGAGCCGCTTCATCGATGACCTCATCCTCACCCTCTTCACTCTCGGACCCACTGGCTGAATCCTCTTCATCAGAAAGCAAGGTTGCGGCCTCGGCCTCCAATACTTTTGTTTCTTCGATGTTGGTCGAGAGGTCGAAGCCACGAGCATGCACTCCCTCAAGAACCTCTCTCCAGGATTGCCTCCTGGCATGGTCGTCTGCACATGACAATATAATTCAGCAGCAGCGGAGATCTCCTATTCTCGAAGATTAGCAGCTTCGGCATCAGCTCGATAGGAGTCCATAAGCGCCCCTACCTCAGTCTTAGCCTTATAAAGCTCGGCAGCTATCTTAGCCTCGAACTCTTCAATCATCTGGGCTCGAGCCAAGATTTCATCCCTCACAACTTGGAGCTGGCCCTCGACTGATGTCAGTTGGGCCCAAAGCGTATCTTTCTCCAAGGTAAGACGCTCCATATGTTGTCTCCACCCCAGGGTTTCAGCCTCCTTCATCTTAGCCTCTTCTTTAAGCTGCGCCCCAAGCTCAACTTTTGCTGGACCTGCAAAAACGAAGAGTTAATTGCCAAACTTGAGCTAACACTTAGCAAACTATCAAGAAAATGCGTTACCTTTTCGATGAGTTCGGTCTGATCTTGATGAACCCATGTCAGTTCACCTCGAAGGGTCATAATCTCCTCTTTCTTCTGAAAGTAGAAGAGTTTGAGGCCATCTCTCTCCTCTACGAGCTTCTTGAGCTCGATCTCGCATCGAGATAGCTCGGCCTTGGATTTGGAAGATGCTTCTCGGTGAAGCACCATGGCCTATATACACAGAAAAAGGTCAGGCTTGAAGAAATATGAAGTAACCACAAATGTAAATACGAAGAAATAAAACTTTCTTGCTTCAGAAAACGCTGAGCCTCGTCGAACACAAACAATGCGTCTGTTCAAGGCCATCGTCGACTACGGTGAAGCAGTCCTGGAATATGTCATTCCCTTCATTAGCCTGTCTTACGTCAAGAGTACCCATGACTCGAGCATCTTGGAACTGCCTCTCATAGAATGAGGGTCCAAAAGGTGAGTCACCAATGTTGATTATCCCAAGTGAATCACTTGGGACATTTTCTTCTCTCTGAAGGGCCTCAGGGCTAGTCCTTTCAGGCACACCCACCGGCTTATTATCGCGGCATGAAGCATCTTCACCACCCAATTTCTTGGGGACTGTACCCAGGCCCTCTTTCGAAACGCCCTCGGCTCGAAGTGGAATAGCCTCGAGCTCTACGAGCTCGGAACTCATTAAAGCTTCAGTGCTTCCCCTCTTTCGGGTCACCAGCGGGAAACCGTCATCTTCACCCTCTTCGTATTCCTCTTGGAGTCGACGAAACGCGTCGACTCGAGGAGCAGGATGCTCGGCTTTTAACTTCCGAGATTTGTTCTTTTTGGGCTTGGGGGCCTCGGAAGGGGAAGTTTTTCTCCTCTTCCTCTCCTTGTTTGGCTTTATGACTCCTCTTCCCCAGGCATAGGAGGCCTCATGGCCACATTCTCACCAAGACCTCTACACAAAGAAACCAAGTAAATAAGGATTACATTACGAGGGAAACCTCGATGCACAAGAAAAAAAACCCACCGTGGTTTTTGGCCTTCCATCGACCTTTATCCAACTCACGCCAGCAACGGTAGGCATGAGAAGAGGTGGAGGCCAGCTGTCAAACCCAGCCTTCCAGATCCGAAATTGCACCGGGAAACCAAGTAGAAGCTGCAGCATAAGAAGTAAACATGAGTCAGAAAAGGGATAAAGGAAGTGACACTACAGGTACCAGTGACAAAGTTGCACTTACGTTTCATGTTCCATTCCTCGGGGAATGGAATCTTCTCGATCGGAATCAGGTCGGAGGTCTTGATGTGGACGAACCGGAACATCCATCTCCGGTCCTTGTCTTCATCGATACTTGAGAACACCGTCTTCGTGGCTCGACGCTGCAGCTTTATCAACCCACCTCGATAAAGACGAGGGCTGCATAGCCTTATTAAATGGTCGAGGGTGAAGGTCATTCCCTCGACCTTGCTCGAGAAGAACCCGATCAAGTTAACAATGCGCCAGAATAAGGGGTAGATCTGATCGAGGGTTACCTGATACTGGCGGCAGAAGTCAAGTATGACTGGATCTACGGGACCTAGAGTGAAAGGGTAGGTATATATGCTCAAATACCCTTTCACGTAGGTAGTGATGTCCTCCTCAGGGGAAGGAACCACCACTTCCTTATTTTCCCAACCACAGTCCTTCTTCACCCTCTCGAGGTCGCTTTTTGATATTGAGCAGATGTATCGGGACATGGGCTCACAACGACCTGGAACTGAGGAAGGTTTTTCGACTTTGAATTCGGAAGTTAGTTCGATTGGCCCTAGGACACATTCCTCGATGCAGGGCTCCACCGGCGTCTTATCACCGGCCGACTAGGAAGAAGAAGATGAAGCTCTCTATTTTTGTGGAACAGTACTGGAAGTCTTCACCATTTATATATTTGTAAAAGGTGGAAGAAAGGTATAGAATTAGTGGCTCCGGTTGAAGCAACGGTGGCATAACTGGCCGCGATGAGAGACATATGAGAAGAATTGGGGAGTTAAGAGTTTTTGATCAAAGCAAAGTAAAGTTTGAATTAACAAAGGAAGTGGTATTTATAGGCTTGTGGCGACGCTTCGGTAACACTAGTGGCCGACCAACGACTAGCATGCATTGATGATTTTTGGGAACCAAACCGATGGGACGTTTCGGTCACATCCATCGCTTACGTCATGGAAACGACGTCATGATCGAGGTAGAGGGGATTCGAGGCTCAAATCGTTTCTTATCTTTTCATTCTAAGAAACGCAGGGACTATCTATATACGGTTAAAATCGAGCACGTCCAATTTTAAGAGCTTGAGGGTCTGCCTCGAGGTTAAGTTCATATTGAAGCAAGCTCGAGATCAAAGAACATGAAGACCGAAGGATCGAGATCGGACATGATCGACATCGAGCGACGGAATAAGCGAGATATAAATAATCGACCACAAATCTCGGTGGGAATCTTGGGATTGACAGGATCCTTAACGGTTATTGATATCAATCATGTATTTTGCTTCCGAAATTAGAGTCATACCTTATTTAGGATTCCTATACTATATAAAGGGGAACCCTGTTCATTTGTAAAGGGCGATAATACATTCACTTACTGAGAAATAACAATACGGTGCTTCTTTACTTACTTACAATTTTCTACTGTTCTTATTGTTCTCAACACTTGGTCTCGAGCCTAATCCAAATCGAGGTCGATAAATTGCAAATGACACTGGTTTGATTCATTCTAATTGCTTAACTCGTTTATTTATTTAGTCATTTATCAATTGGCATTGAATTAGATCACGTATCCTTATAACCACACTAAAAATTTAATTGTTACTCATATTTCGAGGTAAACAGTTTAGCGCCCACCATGGGGCTAAGAATAATAGTGATTGTTCAATGCTAATTCTGGTATAACACACTATTTTACGCTTGTTGCTTGTCAAGAATTGTGTTTCATGTTGAATCATGTCAAACTCGCAAAACACATCTACATACGGTGACAACGACCTCGAGCTCCACGGAGAAAACGAGAATGTTATCGTCCCAGGAATCGAGGTGCCACAGGCTGACCTCGGAGGAGAACTGCATGTCAACCTGGTTGATGTTAGTTCTCATGTTTCCTTGAATATGGATTTAGGGGCAGAACCCGAGGGTAGTGTGCGCAGAAAGGGTCAAACTGACGGTCGAGGAACACATGGTAGAGGAGATGAAAGAGTCAGCCTCCAAGTAATATTTGAAATGCTGCAAGCCCAAAAAAACGCCATTGCTCAGTGCAAAGTTAGCACAGGGCACCAAATAGGGTCGAACAAGAGGTTACTCACCGTACCGAGCCAGTGCCTGAAAGTTTGGGTAATAATACTTCGACAACTGATCCTGCTATAATGAGGATGCTCGAGGAGCTTACTAGGAGAATAAAATCATGAGAAAAGAAAATGTAGGCCAACGACAAGAAGGTGGAAATGTATAACTCTTGAGTTGACCAGATACCGGGGGCACCACCGATCTTAAAGGGAATGGACTCTAAGAAGTTTGTCCAAAAATCCTTCCCTCCGAGTGCGGCTCCGATTCCCATACCAAAGAAGTTCCTATGCCTGATATACCTAAATACAACGGGACCTCGGACCCCAATGAACACGTTACTTCTCATACGTGATCCATAAAAGGTAATGATTTGGAGGATGACAAAATCGAGAATGTACTGCTAAAGAAATTCGGGGAGACCCTGTCGAAGGGTGTTATGATTTGGTACCACAACTTTCCGCTGAACTCTATCAATTCGTTCGCCATGTTGGCAGATTCGTTTGTAAAGGCACATGCTGGAGCCATAAAGGTTGCGACAAGAAAATTAGATCTCTTCAAAGTAAGGCAGGGGGATAACGAGATGCTAAAGGAGTTCGTGTCTTGATTCCAAATAGAACGCATGGAATTACCATCAGTCACTTATGATTGGGCTGTTCAAGCTTTCACCCAAGGATTAAACGAGCGGAGTTCGATCCCATCATGCCAATTGAAACAAAACTTGATCGAGTACCCGGCTGTGACTTGGGCAGATGTTCACAACCGATATCAGTCAAAAATTAGGGTCGAGGAATTGGGAGACCCTTCAAGTTCAGTACGTCCAAACCGGTCGACAGGTAAAAACCTAAGAGATATTGAGAGAGAATCAAGGCCGACTAAATATCAGCAGCAGTCGTATGTTTCAGATCGAAAGAATAACGATTCAGGCGCAACTCCGCCCGGAACGATCGAAGGGGTAACCGAGGGCAGAAGTCTAGGGGGATAATGAGTAAAACTGGCTTCGACAAATATGCAGATCCCACAGAAGTGCCTCGATTATCAAAGTACAATTTTAGTATCGATGCATCGGGGATCGTATCGGCTATCGGAAGTATCAAAGACACCAGGTGGCCCAGGCCTATATAGACCGATCCCTCTCAAAGAAATCCAAACTTAATGTGTAAGTATCATGGCACGCATGGCCATAGGACCAAAGACTGCAGACAATTGAGAGATGAGGTAGCTCGATTATTCAACGAGGGCCACATTCGATAGTTCCTCAATGATCGAGCCAAAAATCACTTCAGCGAAAAAGACCCCAGCATAAAGAACGAGCAAGAAGAACCTCAACATGTTATTCACATGATCCTCAGCGGGGTCGACATCCCACAAGGACCTTTATTCAAACGCACCAAGGTGTCGATCACGAGAAAAATTGGCACTTGCATTAATAAGCCGCATATAGAAAATTAAAGCCATATTTTCAGTGTCATCCCATATGTGATATCACCACTTATCCACTCCGAAATGTTTTGGACAAGCACGAGTTATCGGGCCGATTGGCCAAATGGGCCGTCGAACTTGGCGGGTATGATATCGAATATCAACCCCGAACGGCCATTAAGTCTCAAATTTTAGTAGACTTCGTGGACAATTTTGAGCCAACTCTCGTACCCGATGTGGAAAAGGAAATTCTACTTAAATTGGGTACTTCATCGAGGTTATGGACCCTCTTCAAGGACGGTGCCTCGAACGTGAAAGGGTCCGGGCTCGGTATTGTTTTGAAACCGCATACAAGCAATGTTATTAGACAATCCATTAAACCTTCCAAATTGATTAACAACGAGGCCGAGTATGAGGCCATGATTGCAGGTCTCGAGCTAGCTAAGATCTTGGGGGCGGAAGTAATCGAAGCTAAGTGCGACTCCCTACTGATGGTAAACCAGGTAAACGGAACCTTTGAAGTTCGAGAGGATAAGACGCGAAGGTACTTAGAAAAATTGCAGGTAACCTTGCACCGTTTTAAAGAATGGACTCTACAACACGTTCCTCGAGAGAAAAAACATTGAGGCCAATGCACTTGCCAATTTGGGGTCATCAGTCGAAGAAGATAAGATCAGCTCGGGGACTGTCCTCCAACTCTCGAGGTCTTTGATCGAGGAAGGACATGCCAAAATAAACTCTACGAGTCTGAATTGGGACTGGAGAAACAAATATATCTAATATTTGAAGAATGGGAAACTTCCGGCGGATCCAAAAGAATCGAGAGCCTTATGGACCAAAGTCGTTCGATTCACATTAGATGAAGATGGAACATGGTACATGAGGAAGTTCGATGGTCCATTGGCGGCATGCCTGGGAACATGAGATACTGACTATGTTCTATGAGAAATCCACGAAGGCACTTATTAGAACCACTCTGGCGCCGAGTCACTAGTTTGAAAGGTCATCAGAGCAGGATATTATTAGGATAGCATGGAAAAGACTCTAAGGAGTTTGTTCGAAGATGCGATAAAAGTCAAAGGTTTTCGCCTATGATCCGCCATCCCGGCGAATAAATTCACTCTCTCCTATCCTCATGGCTATTTGTGAATTGGCGAATAGACATCGGCGGTCCTCTACCATCGGCCCCAGATAAAGCTAAGTTCATATTATTTATGACTGACTATTTCTCTAAATGGGTTGAAGCACATGCCTTTAAAAAAGTTAGGGAAAAACAAGTGATTGACTTCATATGGGATCACATCACTTGTCGATTCGGGATACCCTCGGAAATAGTATGTGATAATGGCAAACAATTCGCCGGTAACAAAGTAACGAAGTTCCTCAAAGATCACAAAGTAAAAAGGATACTATCAACACCGTATCACCCTAGTGGGAACGGACAAGCTGAATCGACGAACAAGACTATCATCCAAAACTTGAAGAAAAGGCTAAACGAATCCAAAGGGAAGTGGAGAGAAAAATTGCCCAAGGTTCTATGGGCGTATCGGACAACATCGAAGTCAAGTATCGAAGCAACTCCATTTTCCTTAGTATATGGCTCTGAGGCCTTGATACCGGTCGAAGACAAAGAGCCCATCACCAAATTTCGATATGCAACTGAGGAATCAAACCACGAGTCCATGAGTAGCATCCCCAAGTTGTTAGATGAAAGACGAGAAGCTGCACTCGTTCGAATGGCAGCACAAAAGCAACGTATCGAGATATAATACAACAGAAGAACTAACCTTCAAAATTTCAGAGTCGGGGACTTGGTCCTAATAAAAGTCACCATCAACATTCGAGACCCTAATGAAGGGAAACTCGGTCCTAATTGGGAAGGACTCTACCAGATCCTCGACATTGTCAGAAAAGGATCTTACAAACTTGGAACAATGAACGGTGAACCATTGTCGAACAACTGGAACATATCTCTCCTTAAGAAGTACTATTTCTAAGGTATGACTTTCTCTTTTCTTTAATTTACATAAATATTCAAAAATAACTCATTGCCAGAATTCGATCCAAGAAATCGAGACCTTAGGTTTTAAAGTACGCGTTGCACTCTTTTTCCCTTAGACCGATTTTTATCCCAAGCAGGTTTTCCTGTGAGGTTTTTAACGAGGCAACAACTATGTGCTACCTGAGGATAAGTCAACAGTATCCAAGGCTTCTTTATAGTAAACCTCGAATATTGGGGGGCATCATCCTCGAATGTTATGTGTTCGAGAAATGTACCTAGTATCAATGGGTCTTGATACGAAGAATTTTGTAATAGGCCAAACGGTCGAATGAACCGTGCCCATATGGATTAGCCGAGTCCCGACAAAAAAGCATGTACGCGTGCATAAATCATTTAAAGAAGCATTCTCTTTTCTCGAACATCTCAAGTTTCGAAGTAAATTTTCTACTATATGAGTCATGTACTTACGATTCCGATCTATTGTGCAAAACTAACACTTGTGAAAAATGGCTCAAGGGCGGCCTACAAGCATACATCGAACACTCGGGGACTGCACACTCGAGCTATCTAAAGTTCAAAATCATAAGACCTCAAAAAGGCACCCCTCGATATATAGGCCAAGGCTACCATACTAGGGGACTAACACTTCGAACAAGTTCGAAGTGTCATAGGGAAGTAAGTCCAAGAGACATACCCGAAGGCTACGACCATATTAAAGGCTACGGCGAAAATAACGCGGCTCGGAGACGTTTGACTTTCACTATAAACAAAATGCCTTCAAATACTTTGGAAACCCGCTTAAATAAGACTACCCTCAGTAAAGCAACTAAAAAAGGGCTTCGATAAAACCAACACTCGAATAATTTAAAGACTTCGATAATATCAGCCTTCGAAGAAACCTCAAGGGGTATCAAATTATCTTAACACAAACACGTTAAGACCCGATAGGTATAAAAAATATATGCTAAGGCATAAGAAATTTTCACTAAGTTTTTTAGCAGAAAAGGCAAAAAATAATAGCCATTTTTAGAGACTGAATTGGCCCAACCTAAAGAGCCTAAGGGCCAATCTAAAGAGCCTAAAGGCCGATATAATTAGAGTTTGATACCTCGCTTCTCACTCGATTCGACTCCAAGGGTTCCGTTATTCCGAGCTCAAATAAAAGTCAATCATAGTTCGAAGGTTCACCCAAAAACCCTAAGGGGTATTGTGGTACCCCATTTTCACACGGGTCAAACTAGAGTATAACATATTGATAATTTTAAAGGTTTAATTAATTAAGAGAGTCGCCACCTAATTATTTTAACGGTGAATTAGGACACCAATTTTAACTAAGTAGTGCTTAAAGTTAACTCTGTTTTATATGGTCTGCTTAACCTTTAAGACTATAAGTAAGGATTCTAATTAATCTTAAGGAAAAATTATTAAGGCACCTTAAATGATCCGTTAATAACGGTTAACCGGCCAAACTTAGGCTAATTGATTTTAAAAATTAAGTAGGAACATGTGTGTATGTCAATTGAATTAAAAATATACCTGTGTAGTAATGTTATGAAGAAAGAAATGAGTCTTTTCATAATTGTATTGTATACATTCATAATTGAGAAAAGAAACTACTTTCATGCATTTGAAACTCAAACAATAAACAATTTGGACTTTATTTCTAGGAAAATATTTTAACCCCACCGTGCCTTGACAAACCCAACAAAAATCCTTCTTCAAAGGTTAGGACTTACGAAAATAGTTTTCATATATATATATACTTTAGAAATCATTCCGCTGGACTTAAAAATCTTGTGTTTACAAAAGTTTAACACAAGGTCTTCAGAAAATAATTTGATGAAAAGGTTTCGAAGCGTCACTTTAAAAACTGATTCTAAGTTCTTATATTACATGCTACATTTTTGTGATTAAAGATAGTACCAAATTGATAAAAGTAGAGATTCTACATAATTAAACATACTAAGCTAACATGAATTTGTAACATATAATCCCAGAAATTTGAGATAAACTCAAATCACATAAGTACAGGTCAAATAGTATGAATGATAGAGGAAAGGAAAATAAAGACGACATGGGCGTCCCCAAGCATTTCGCTTGTTTTTCTTTCTATTCGGTGCTCTAAAGATGATGGTATGCAATGAGTCCATGCAGTGGTGGTAGCGTTGAGTCTCTATAAGACTCCACTGCGAGAGTCTCAAATTAAGACTTCATTTGCTCTAAAATGTACATGCAAAGAAAAGGAAAAAATAAAGAAGGATTAGAAACTAAGAAAACTAATTCTTATTGATATATGAAAACCAAAATAAGAGAAACATAAAATGCACATTTATTAAGTATATAAATGACTTAAACCCGTCATGAAACTTACATATGCCCAGAAACTTAACAGTAATTCAAACAATGGCATTATAATGAGATTCTAAAAAAAAATGCTACTTGACCCACATATATAAAGTTTTAAATAATTTTAATAAAATCATTTTGCTTATGTGAAAATTAAAACTCAAAATGTCTACTCTACAGTCATACTATTGCACTTTAGCGTCATTTTAAACAAGCTATATTTTCTTCCTAGCTTGCCTAATTGACTATACTTAGTGTCATCTAGCCTTATAATTGACTAGCCGTAGTTGGAACATTTATTCGTTGGAGTCAAGCATGTCCGTGACTCTTACCTTGTGATTTATATGACTATTCCCTTAAGTTCCACTTAGGTCTAATTGTTAGAAATTTATGTTATTGGTATTTCCTTGATGTTGCCTACTATAGGGCCTTTTGTCTAAGTTGGGTGTTATTCCATGAAGTTAACTGTTTAGCTGAGATTGGTTATAGCTGTTTCCCTTGCCGGGATGTTATGGTTTCTGTTACTGTCTATGATGTTAATGATATTGTTTGTATTGTTGACTCCCTTGCCGGGATGTTATGGTTTCTGTTACTGTCTATGATGTTAATGATATTGTTTGTATTGTTGACTCCCTTGCCGGGATATTATGGTTTTTATTACTGGTTATGTTGTTAATGATATTGTTTGTATTGTTGACTCCCTTGCCGGGATATTATGGTTTTTATTACTGGTTATGTTGTTAATGATATTGTTTGTATTGTTGACTCCCTTGCCGGGATGTGGTGATTTATAGGTCATATTGTTGATTTTACCTTGCCAAACTATTTTTCTTGATATTGTTTGGCTGAGGAAGAGTGTAAATCACGAAGGGTGATATCGTGTATGGTGAGGATGTGAGCATTGAAGCACGAAGGACAATGCCATGACATGTTACGATAATAAAGCACGAAGGGTGATGCCGTGCCATGTTACGATATTAAAGCACGAAGGGTGATGCCGTGCCATGTTACGATCTTGAAGCACGAAGGATAATTCCATGCCATGTTATGATATTAAAGCACAAAGGATAATGTTGTGCCATGTTATGAGAGTAAAAGCACGAAGGGTGATGCCGTGCACTTGTTTTGGTGAGAACGAGAGTAAATCATGAAGGGTGATGTTGTGCACTTGTTTTGATGAGAATGAGAGTAAAGCACGAAGGGTGATGTCGTGCACTTGTTTTGGTGAGAATGAGAGTAAAACACGAAGGGTGATGTCGTGCACTTGTTTTGGTGAAGATGCGAGTAAAAGCACGAAGGGTGATGCCGTGCATTTGTCTTTGCATTTTATTTCGTTGTTCTAAATTTGGATATTCCTACTGATCTCTTACTGCATTTATTTGCAAGATTTGATATTTCTCCTGTATGGCATGGTAATTTTTGAGTTATGGACTGAGTTCCGGTGGATAATTCTTGAGGGGATTTTGATCAAGGGATTTTATTGAAAAGTGTCACTGAAAAAGCAATGGGTTGAAATGATTCTACTTGAATGACCTTTACATCGAATGTATATTTGAAAAGCACTAGTCTTGCCTAAAATGAGATTTGGAAGTCATTTATTGGGAAAGCATCTTTGAAAAGTTCCGTATTTTGAAAGAACCTATGTTTTACGCAATTCTCTCTTTTAAGTATACTTATATCTACTTTTGGAGAAAATATGTTTTCAAACAAAACTCTTCCATAATAAAATGATGTTTATTTGCAGAAGTTTTTCATATTAACTGTTGTTTAAAGATTTCCACCAGTATATGGATTTTAGTGGCTAAGGCCTGACGTGAACAAACCGATGTAGAGTTGAGTTATTGGTGTTCTCTATTGTACTGTGCTTTCTTGTGATTTATCTTGTTTTGTTGTCCATCTTTCTGGGTAATTTTGTGTTGTTTCGTGATTGATTTCTGTAATTGCCTTCCGCATTATATTGGCATTGTTGTAAATTATTCCTTGAAGTCTTAGATAGATGTAACGTTCAGTCATTTCTACATTCATGTTATTTATCTTGTAGACGAGTGGTGTCTTGACTAGTCCTCGCCACTACTCCACCGAGGTTAGTCTTGATACTTATCTGCATATTTTTGTGTGCAGATCCATGGTATATATTGTAGTAGCTATATTCTTCGTATTTATTATTCATACATTGTTGTATTTATTTCCAAACAGTTGTACTTAGAAATGTAGAAGATTTGTAGAGCATATGACTTGTACTACCGGTTTTGGGAAAGTTTGTATATTCTGTTGAGATTTTATATCAAGATTGCTAGCCTTATTTTATTATTGTTGTTATTTAGTATCTGTTAGGCTTACCTAGTCCCTAAGACTAGGTTCCATCACGATACCCAACGGAGAGAAATTTAGGTCGTGACAAGTTGGTATCAGAGCTCTAGGTTCATAGGTGTTACGAGTCATAAGCGAGTTTAGTAGAGTCTTGCGGATCGGTACGTTGGATTGTCTTGAGCATCGCCCAAACCATTCTATATCCACTTGGGACGAGCTTGCGGATAAATTTATTGCAAAAATTTTCTCCCCAAGCCATATGGAAGCCCTTCGAGATGAGATTTTGGAATTCAAACAAGAGCCAAACAAGCCCCTACATGAAATATGGGAATGCTATAGAACCATGGTCAAGGAATGACCTAACAATGACATGACCGAGGCTATGATACAACAAACATTCTACCGGGGAATCAACACGGTAAATCAATGTGTGGTCAACCAATTGGCCGGTGGTAATTTTATGAAGTTGACATACCCGGAGGCATGTGAGATTCTTGATGAAATGGCCGACACATCTTCGGCTTGGCAAAGTAGAGCAAATGTGCCTCAAGGGGAAACCGGTGTGAATAGTCTCCACAAGGAACTCCAAGAACAAGGGCAAGCAATTTCCGAGCTTACAACAACCATGAACCAACTTGCTAAAGCCCAACTCCAACATTTGCAAGGGCCTAAGCAAGTAAATTCTATGGAAGGAGTTCATATGCAAGGAAACCAAAGGAGACCTCGGGGGAATTTTAGGCAAAACCATGGTGATCAAGGGCCAAGTGGTCACGAACAAGATGAAAGTTACAATGACAAAGATGAGGATGTTATGTATGCAAACAATTACCAAGGGCGAGGTAATACACAAAACTAGGGGAATCAAAGGCCACGAAACTGGAACAATAACAATGCTAGAAATTGGAGCAATACCAATGATCGTCAATGGAACAACAATAATGACCGACAATGGGGGAACAACAATGAAGGGAATTGGAATGGAAGGAACGACAACGCAATTGGGGAGGTGAAGGTAATCGAGGGTCGGGTTTTCAAAGGCCCCTGGTGTACCAACAACCAAGAAACCCTCCTCANACAACAACAACACCAGTCATGCTATGGCGGTAACCACTTGGAGTGGAAAATGTGTGGAGGCAAGTACTTCAGGGAAAAAGAAAGTTGTTGATGATGATGAAGTTGTACCCCAAGATGAGCTACCAGCTGATGTGGAGCAAGCATTGGATGAGCCAAGTGAAGGTGAGTTAATAATTGACATTCATGAAAATGGGGAGGATTTGGATAGAAATGTGAACCCGTCTAGGGAACACATAATTGACATGCCGGAGCCAGTGGTCCCAAAGGCACCATTGCCTAGGCCACCTCCTCCCTATCCTCAGAGATTGGCAAAACAGAAGCAAAAGACCCAGTTTAAAAATTTCTTTGATATTATGAAGAGTCTCACCATAAATGTTCCTTTCGTTGAGGCCTTGGAGAAAATGCCAGGCTACGCTAAGTTCATGAAGGACTTGGTGACAAAAAAACGATCCATGGATTGTGAGACCATTAAGATGACTCACCAAGTGAGTGCTATTGTTCACTCTATGACATCAAAACTTAAAGATCCGGGTGCCTTCAATATTCCTTGCACAATTGGGAGTGCAGACTTTGCAAAAGCCTTATGTGATCTTGGGGCAAGCATAAATTCGATGCCATATTCTGTGTTCAAGACCTTGGGGACCAGACAACCAAGGGCGACCTCTATGCATTTGCAAATGGCGGACCGATCAATGAAGAGGCCCTTAGGTATTATTGATGATGTCTTAGTGAGAGTGGACAAGTTCATATTGCCAGCAGATTTTGTTATCCTCGACTGTGAGGTTGATTTTGAGGCCACCGGGAAGGCCTTGGTCGATGTTCAAGCTGGGGAACTTACATTCAGAGTTGGTGAAGAGAAAGTGGTCTTCCACGTGTGCAAATCTATGAAGCAGCCCAAAAGCACCAAAGTGTTCTCTTTTATGGACCTTTTGTCCGAGGTTATTATTGATGATGCCAGTGTTATGATCCATGTTGATGATCCTGTGGAGTTGGCCTTGTTGAATCAAGAGGACTCAGTGGTGGATGGTGTACTTGAGAGCTCCCATGCCCTTCAAGGCATGGGGTCTTATTCCTATGCTCCCAGAAAATTGTCATTGGACTTGGAGAACAGGAAGACCCCACCAACAAAGCCATCCATTGAAGAACCTTCGAATCTGGAGTTGAAGCCACTTCCTTCCCACCTCAGGTATGAATACCTTGGTCCCTTTTGTACTTTACCAGTTATTCTTTCCTCTTGCCTAACCCAATTGCAGGTTGACTCAACTTTAAAAGTTCTAAGAAGGAGGAAGACACCAATTGGTTGGACTTTGGCTGATATTCGGGGTATTAGCCCCGCCTTTTGATGCACAAGATTATATTGGAGGATGGAGCCAAACCCTATATTGAACATCAAAGAAGACTCAATGAAGCTATGCAAGATATGGTGAAAAAGGAGATCATAAAATGGCTTGATGCGGGTGTGGTCTATCCAATTTCGGATAGTGCTTGGACTTCTCCGGTCCAATACGTTCCCAAAAAAGGTGGAATGATAGTGATAAAAAATAATAAGAATGAGCTCATTCCTACAAGAACGGTTACGGGATGGCGGGTGTGCATGGACTACCGTAAGCTCAACATGGTGACCCGCAAAGACCATTTTCCTTTACCATTCTTGGATCAAATGTTGGATAGGCTTGCAGGTCGAGCCTATTATTGCTTCCTTGACGGGTATTCTGGATATAATCAAATTTTGATAGCCCCGGAGGATCAAGAGAAGACCACCTTCAATTGCCCATATGGCACTTTTGCCTTTGCACGAATGCCATTCGGACTTTGTAATGCCCAGCTACTTTCCAAAGATGTATGATGGCATTCTTCACTGACATGGTGGAGGACTTTCTAAAAGTATTTTATAGACGACTTTAGTGTCGTCGGGGATTCTTTCGACGAATGCTTGAGTCATCTTGATAAAGTCCTTGCTCGATGTGAAGAAACAAATTTGGTCTTGAATTGGGAAAAATGCCACTTTATGGTGGATGAAGGAATTGTTTTGGGCCATAAGATTTCAAAGAAGGGCATTGAGGTTGATAAGGCAAAGATCGATGTTATTTCAAAATTGCCACCACCTATTTCAGCGAGAGGAGTCCGGAGCTTTCTTCGCCATGCCGGTTTTTACCACCGGTTTATCAAAGATTTCTCTAAGGTGGTGAATCCATTATGCAAGTTGTTAGAGAAGGATGCCAAATTCAATTTTGATGAGCAGTGTATGCAAGCTTTTGAACTCTTAAAACACAATCTCACTACCACTCCCATCATCACGGTACCAGATTGGAGTGCCCCATTTGAGCTTATGTGTGATGCAAGTGATGTTGTTGTGGGTGTTGTGCTTGGGAAAAGGGTGAAGAAAGTGTTTCATCCAATTTACTATGCCAGCAAGACAATGAATTCTGCTCAAATGAACTACACAGTCACGGAGAAGGAGCTTCTAGCTATAGTCTTTGGCATGAAAACATTTCGAGGTTATTTGATGGGTGCCAAAATCATGGTTCACACTGACCATGCAAAGCTTCGGTACCTCATGACCAAAAAGGATTCCAAGGAAAGACTTATGAGATGGGTTTTGTTGTTACAAGAGTTTGATCTAGAGATAATGGACCGAAGAGGGAGTGAGAATCAAGTTGCCGATCATTTGTCCTGGGTTGAAGATTAAGGACGTCCTTGTGACGGACTTGAGATCAATGATAGTTTCCCGGATGAACAACTCCTTTCAATGTCCATGAGAGAAATGCCATGGTTTGCGGATATTGCTAATTTCCTAGTCATCTGAGTTGTCCCTTATGAGCTCTCTTCTAACCAAAGGGAGAAGCTTCGAAGGGATAGCTTGGATTTCTATTGGGACGAGCCTCATTTATTCAAGATTTGCCCCTATGGGGTAATCCGGCAATTTGTACCGGAGGAAGAGCAACTAGCCATCCTTGAGTCTTGCCACTCCTCGTCGTATGGTGGTCA
>ML364085.1:116837-133298 GCA_005239505.1 Nicotiana paniculata | reverse complement strand
ATCAATGTTTGCTTCACTGAGTAGTAATCCACAGGTTTTTCTTCACTTCAATGGCTTTCTCCTGAGTAGTAATCCATAGGTTTTTCTTCACTTCAATGGCTTCCTCATTTCAAGTTGTGTTTTTGGGTCTATTTATATGTTTGGGATAAACCCTAAACATGTGGGAGACTTCTATTCCAACCGGGAAACACTTAAAACTCTTTAAAACTCGGATTTGACCGGATATGAGGCCAGGCTTTATGGCCTTAACGCCTGGATAAAGCCAGGCTAGGCCTTATGGCCTTAACGCCTGGATAAAGCCAGGCCAAGCCTTGCGTTGTGGCTCTAACGCCTGTATAAAGCCAGGCTAGGCCTGGCCTTAAGGCTCAAACGCCCGGCTATAGCCCGGTGCACTCCTCTTCGCCTCTTGAGCGTATTTTCAACGTTTTTGCATCCATTTAGCTCGGCTTCCATCTCCAATTCACCTACACATGAAATAGACTCCATTATGCACATACAAAGTATATTTTTATCATTAACGCACACAAAATGTAAGGCATATAACGTGTTAAACCATGAATTCTAGCCACACATCATATGGCACCAGCGAAGTTGAAGGAATTGAAAGAGCAGCTTCAGGAATTCCTAGAAAAGGGGTTTATCCCGCCTAGTGTGTCACCTTGGGGTGCACCGGTGTTGTTTGTGAAGAAGAAGTATGGTTCCATGAGGATGTGTATTGGATATAGGCAGCTGAACAAGGTTACAGTCAAGAATAAGTATCCTCTACCTTGCATTGATGATTTGTTTTGCCAACTTCAGGGAGCTAGGATGTTCTCTAAGATTGACTTGAGATCCGGGTACCAATCAGCTGAGGATTCGGGATTGAGATGTTTCCAAGACGGCTTTCAGGACCCGTTATGGCCACTATGAGTTTTTGGTGATGTCGTTTGTGCTGACCAATGCCCCAGCAACGTTCATGCATTTGATGAACAACGTGTTTTAGCCATAGTTGGATTCTTTTGTTACTATGTTCATTGATGACATCCTGGTTTATTCTCGTAACTAGGAGGAGCATGCTCAACATTTGAGAGTTGTATTGTAGAGACTGAGGGAGGAGAAGCTTTATGCGAAGTTCTCCTAGTGTGAGTTTTGGCTTGGCTCAGTAGCTTTCTGGGGGGCACCTGGTGTTCATCAAGGGTATTCAGATTGATCCGAAGATGATAGAGGCGATGCAGAGTTGGCCCAGACCGTCCTCAACTACAGAGATTAGGAGCTTCCTTGGTTTGGCGGGATATTACCGTCGCTTTGTGGAGGGGTTTTCTTCTATTTCTTCACCCTTGACCAAATTGACTCAGAAGGGTGCTCCGTTCAGGTGGTCAGACGAGTGTAAGGAGAGCTTCCAGAATCTTAAGATGGCTTTGACCTCATCTCCAATGTTGGTCCATCAGCTTCAGGTTCTTATACCGTGTATTGCGATGCCTCGAGGATAAGCATTGGTTGTGTTTTGATGCAAGAGGGTAGGGTGATTGCCTACGCCTCACGCCAGTTGAAGACTCATGAGAAGAATTACCCAGTGCATAATCTCGAGCTAGCATCCATTGTTCACGCCTTGAAGATTTGGCGTCATTATTTATATGGGGTTCATTGTGAGGTTTTTACTGATTACTGTAGACTGCAACGCTTGTTTAAACAGAAGGATTTGAATTTGCGTCAGATGATATGGTTGGAGCTTCTTAAGGACTATGATATCACTATTCTATACCATCCGGGGAAGGCCAATGTAGTGGCCAATGCCTTGAGTCGCAGAGCAAATAATTTGGGGAGTATAGCATATCTTCCAGCAGGTGAGAGACCATTAGAACTTGATGTTCATGCCTTAGCGGGCAAGTTGGTGGATTGGATCTATCGGAGCCCCGCCGGGTATTGGTTTGTGTAGCCTCCAGGTCTTCTCTTTATGACCGTATCAGAGAGCGCCAGTATGATGACCCACACCTAGTTGTTCTTCAGGATAGGGTCCGGCGAGGTGATGCCAAGGATGTAGTTATTGGCGATGATGGTGTTATGAGGATACATGGTTGGATATGTGTGCCTAATGTAGATGGGCTTCGGGAGTTGATTCTTGAGGAGGCCCACATCTCGCGGTATTCCATCCATCCGGGTGCCGCGAAGATGTATTAGGATCTGAGGCAGCATTATTGGTGGAGGCGGATGAAAAAGGATATTATTGGATTTGTGGCTCGGTGTCTCAACTGCCAGCAGGTCAAGTACGAGCACCAGAGACCAGAGTTTGATTATTCCTGAGTGGAAGTGGGAGCGTATCACCATGGACTTTGTATCTGGGCTCCCACGGACTTCGAGGAGGTTTGATGCTATATGGGTTATTGTGGATCGGCTGACTAAGTCCGCTCACTTCATTCCTGTTGGTACCACTTATTCTTCGGAGCAACTAGCTGAGATTTATATCAGGGAGATTGTTTGACTGCATAGTGTTCCAGTTTCCATCATCTCTGACAGAGGTACTCAGTTTACATCGCAGTTTTGGAGGTCCGTGCAGAGGGAGTTAGGTACTCAGGTTGAGTTGAGCACGGCTTTTCACCCTCAGACGAAGGGGCAGTCCGAGTGCACTATTCAGATTCTGGAGGACATGTTGCACGCTTGTGTTATCGACTTTGGGGGTTCATGGGACCAGTTCCTATCACTCACGTAGTTTGCATATAATAATAGTTATTAGTCGAGCATTCATATGGCTCCATATGAGGCTTTGTATGGGAGGAGGTGTAGATCTCCGGTTGGTTGGTTTGAGCCGGGTGAGGCCAGACTCTTGGGTACGGATTTGATACAGGATGCTTTGGATAACGTGAATTTTATTTAGTAGCGGCTTCGCACGGCGCAGTCGAGGCAGAAGAGTTATGCAAATCAGAAGGTCCGGGATGTATCTTTCATGGATAGGGAGAAGGTCCTGTTGAAGGTATCACCCATGAAGGGTGTTATGCTGTTCGAGAATAGGGGTAAGTTGAGTCCCCAGTTCATTCAGTCTTTTGAGGTGCTTCAGAGAGTTGGAGAGATGGCTTATAGACTTGCCTTGCCACCTAGCTTGTCGAGCGTGCATCTGGTATTTCATGTTTCCATGCTTCAGAAGTATATTGGTGACCCGTCTCATGTTTTGGACTTCAGTTCGGTTCAACTTGATGGTGATATGTCTTATGAGGTAGAGCCTTTAGCCATTTTGGGTCGTCAGGTCAGAAGGTTGAGGTCTAAGGAGATAGCTTTAGTAAAACTACAGTGGATAGGGAAGCCGATGGAGGAGGCCACCTGGGAGACCGAGCGGGAGATGCAGAGCAGATACCCCCACCTGTTTGAGACTCCAGGTATGTTTCTAGACCCGTTCGTGGATGAACGTTTGTTTAAGATGGGGAGAATGTAACAACCCGACCGATCGTTCTGAGAGTTTAGCCCTGTTTTCCCCAGTTCTGCTTCAGTCTTGTTTGGTTCAAATCTTTTGCGTTGTGTTGGGTTGATTGGTTTGGGTTCGGATTGGTTATGGTGAGAAATGAGACACTTAGTCTCTTTGATTGGTGATTTAGTTAGAATCTCAACCGGGAGTTGACTTTTAGGTAAATGATATCGGAAATCGGATTTTATGGTTCAAATAGCTTCATTAGGTGATTTGGGACTTGGGAGTGTGTTCGGAACGTGGTTTTGATGTCCGGTGTATAAATAGGCTTGAAATGGCGAAATTGAGTTTTTGACAATTTTCGGTCGGTAGTGGAAAACAGGCTATCGGGGTCGGAATGGAATTCCAAAAGTTGGAACAGGTTCGTGTGTCATTTTGAATATGTGTGCAAATTTTTAGGTCAATCAGACGTGTTTTGGGTTGTTTCGACATCATTGGCGAAATTTAGAAATCTCAAAGTTCATAGGCTTGAATCCGATGTGATTTGGGTGTTTTGGCGTTGTTTTAGGTGTTTCGAAGGCTCGAATAAGTTTGAATGATGTTATGGGATGTGTCGGCATGTTAGGTTGAGGCCCCGAGGGCCTCGAGTGTGTTTCGGGAGGTTAACAGATCAATTTTTGATGTTGGAAATGTGCATATTTTTACTGGTGTTCAGTTCTGGTTTTATTCTATGCGATCGGAAGGGTAAGGATGCGATCACATAGGCTTGTCTGAGGTAGCATGTTATTTGTTCTAGGATTGTCTTGACTTCTTGCCTCACCGACATCCCTACTATGACGTCAGTATCTTTAGAGCATTAAATGATATGACATAAAAAGCTGCGCAGAGGTTGCCGTCTACACAATTATCGAGAAGCCCATGAACCGTTATTGGTTCGACCCTTCCGCTTCAATGCTTGCCCAAAGGGCCTCTATAAATACTTAAATCACTTGTGTTTTCATAATTTTACATCTTCTTCAAACTTTCAAACTTTTACTAAGTGTTTTCCACTCTCATCTTCTATCTGCGTTTGCTTCTTCATCTTCTTTCTTTAAAACTTAGTTATAACCATGGCAAAAACTTCCAAAATAGTACCTCAAAAGGAAGGATCCGCTTCTTCATCACGCCCATCTAAGGGCAATTCAAGAAATACTCCTACCATTGAGCAAGGCATCCCTGGACCTTTCGACACCATCTCCGATTTCACGATCGGAAAATCCCCTTCTACACCGGGCCGATGCGAGCCCATGTCTCGATATATAAGTGTAGTATCCGATACTGAGAGGGTAAAACTTGACTACCGTTGGGGGGAGGTGGCCCGAGTAGAAATCCCTACATCTGACGAAAGCATAGTCACACATAAGGTTGGCTTTCTCAGCGTATATACATACCCTTTTACCTTAGACCTCGTAGAATCTTATTCTCCATTGATTGACCCGGTGATTCTCGATTTTTGTCATCAATACCGAGTGACATTCGGTCAGATCTATCCTTATTTTTAGAGGATTGTGTATATGATTCGGCACATTACCAACATGGTTGAGGGAATGACTTTCACCCTTGACTATTTGATTAGATTATACAACCCTCGTCTCTTCCGTGGGGGCCTTATTAAGCTGCACCGTTGATCTACCAAGGCGTTCCTCGCCTGCATAGACGAGGATAAAGATCGGGGATGGATGAGCCGATTTGTTAGAATCAGAACTTCGGACATCATCCCTGCTGATAGAATGCCATTCCCAGAGGAATGAAATATGAAACGTAAGTACCCCTGAATTGGGCATGTTTTGCCATCTCTTTTTGTATTTGACTGATCTTCTTCTAATTGTGTAGCCACCGTTTGGTTTCCCGGCATGGTCCAGGACCTTCCGGGGTGGTTCAAACTTTTGGACTCCGCTTTCCCATACAACAAACGCATTTAGCGCGATCTGGCTAAGACACGGTGGCAGGCCAAGAACCACTGTATGCACTCGTTGATATTGTTTTCTCATTATTTATAAGAACTTTTGATGAGATATTTTTTGATATAACATGATTGTGTCGGCCTTGGTGAAGGTGTGTTGATGAGACCACCTCTATCCGGTGAGGAAGAGGCTCTGAAGACCGCCAGGGACAAGA
The DNA here is from genome assembly GCA_005239505.1 of Nicotiana paniculata. Classification (NCBI taxonomy): domain Eukaryota; kingdom Viridiplantae; phylum Streptophyta; class Magnoliopsida; order Solanales; family Solanaceae; genus Nicotiana; species Nicotiana paniculata. Next base: position 127,768 of record ML364085.1, on the reverse strand, counting down.
AAAGGAAGAAAGAGGCCTCAGCGGAGTCTCCAAAATCAAAAAGGGCAAAGTCTTGGAAGCCCAAGGCCGATGCCACGTCCTTATCCTCAACGGCCACTGAGAGCCTACAGGCTGAGGAAGAGAGTGATGATACCTTCCCTTTGGTAAAAAGGGCAAAATGAAGTGCTGATGCTTCGAGAGTTGTTGGGTGATCGTCTGCTGAGTTAGAGGTGGCCGATGCGGACCCACCCTGTATTGAGGAGACCCTCGAGGAGGGTTTAGGTGCAGTCCCTGAGACGCTGGCCGAACATGGCACAGTCCGTGTTGATGAGCTCAGAGGGCTTGCTACTGGATCTTTTTGGGGTTGGGAAGAAGCCTCGATGGAGGTTAATATTGCTGGTGGATTTCACTCGGGCCCGTCGTTTTCTCCAGGGGAGATACAAGATGCCCAAGTCAGGAATGTTCCCGATTTGGAGATATATCGTGGAGGGGATGATGCTTTTAGAGACTATTTTGAAGGGGTAGAGGAGTAGACCGATGTTGATGCCCCCGTTGCCCTCGAGGAGGCTGAGAGGCTCCAAAAGCAGGTGATATTCTCGAAATAATATGTTGTTCTTCAACTTTCTACTCTTGCTTTCTAATGTTCTTCCTCTGTGCTGCAGGTCAAGAAGCTGTATGACCAAGCCTTATCCAAGATGCAAGAAAATTTGACACATCGTGGAGAGGAGCTTGAGAATCTTATGTCAGAGTCGATCGAGCTGGAGGCTCTATGTGCTCGAAAAGAGAAGGACTTGATCAATTTCCGGGCAGGCTCGGAGAGAGCGCTCCGAGAGAGGGGCGACTTCATCAAGCAGGTATTCTATTATCCATAATTTTATTTTTAATTACAATGCTTGGTGTTGATTGACTTATTCTCCGTGCTTTTTAGATTAGGCAGAAGGATTCCCTGGTGGAGCAGCTCCGAGAAGATGTTGTGCTGAGGACGCTAAAATCCTCGAGCTGGCTCGGCTGAACGATGCCGCGACTTCGGAGAGGGACGCGCTTCGGGGGAAGCTATCCTCGATTCAAGACCTCCTTCGAGGTGCTCAGTAGGAGGCTGCTGCACTATCTGCGGCTAAGTCTGAGGCGGACGAGTTCATTGCTTCATACAAGAGAGATACTGCTGCCGCGAATGACCGGGCCAGGGAGATATCCGAGAAGGCCGAGCTAAAACTGGCTCGAGCAGTTTGTCATGCTCGCATACGAGCCAGGAAGCAAGCCTTCGAGGAAGTGAACGATAAGGGCATCAACCTCTCTGCCGAGATCGAATAAGCCAGGGCCTTGCAGGAAGAATCGGCAATGCCGACTATGGCAGATGAGGGATCTGAAAGCGACTCAGATAGTAGCGAAGGCGAAGAGTAGATTCTCCTACTTTTTTTCCTTTTTCCTTTTCTGTATATGGGACCCTCAGGGGAATTTCTTAGAAACACCCTTGTAAATGATTTTTTGAAATAAAATATCTTTTTGTTGCGTTTCTCCAAATTTACCCTGCAATGCTTACACAAAAGTTGACTCTCAAGCTTCGATTTTAGCCCTTCGGAACCCGTACTTGCAATAGTAGATCCTCTCGAGATTGGACACCTTCTCGAGGCTAGGTCGGTATGGGATCTTGGATCCCTCGAACGCTGTGTGACAGTGTCATTTATGTGACATGACCGTGAAGTGACCGAGGTGGCCCCACTGTTACACTTTCCCAAACGTTATGACAACTTTATCAGCATTAAATGGTTTTCAAAGTTGTTGAATAGCCATTTCTTGCTCTATATATATTCTTGCTTCCTCTTCATTCTAAGTCTTGAAACTTTGCAAAACTAGCTTTCCTTGCAACACTCTCTTCCTTTTCTCATCTTGCGAAGCTGTTTTCATATCTTCCTCTTTACCTTTGCTTGAGTAGTTATGGCTGTCGTGCCCGAATCCGTTCACCAAGAAGAGGAAAACCTTATATCTGCATCTTGCTCGTCCGGTGGTATACCACCAGCGTACTACGAGTGAACCTCGAGCTGCTTTTCTTTGAAGAAAGACTTTGCACTAGAGAAACCCTTCGATGCCCCGGGCCATCGAGAGCATGTGTCGAGGTTCATCCAATCGATAGAAGAAAACCACCTCGAGGCCGTAAGGAGAGACTTCGGCTGGGGAGAAAATGTGATGCTGCAGATACCTTCTCGACAAGAGAACATCATGACCTATGTTGAGGGATTCTTGACCGTGTATACGTACCCATTCACATTGGGCCCCCTCGACCGCCTTATGCTCGAGTTCTACAAGAGGTACAGATCCACCCATGCTCAGATGCATCCCTCTTTTTGGCGGATAGTTATGATGATGAGGTACTTTACCGAAAAGGGTGAGCTCGAGTTTACCCTTAGCCACCTTATTAGACTATATCGACCTCAGCATTGTCGGGGCCTGATTGCGTTACGACGGCGATCCACAAGGCCCTTTATTTCCAGCAACGACGAGGACCGGAATCGAGGATGGATGAGTTGGTTTGTCCGAGTGAGGACCATCGATATTATTCCTGCAGAGTTCCTGCCGTTTCCCGAGAAATGGAACTTCAAACGTAAGCTATGCTATACCTTAGTGCCTTTTGCTTTGGTTGATTTATAAGAATGTTTCTTTCTTTTTCTCAGCGATTCTGTGGATTCCGAAAGAGATACCCGATCTTATGGACTGGACTCGGAGGCATACATCTTCGTTTGACCTATGATGAACCCAAGTGGCGAGATTTGTCGAAGGGCAGATGGGAAGCAAAACAACACGGTATGAGCCATGTGATTTCCCTTTTGAGGAATGTTTCCTATTATGTGTGCTAACTCCGCTATCACAAGTGTTGGTGGATTCTCGGAGACGAGGCCATGCCCCTTCGAGGAGAGGGAAGGGCCGTCGACTTCGGAGCCGAGGGAGGATAATAAGCGGAAAAGTTCCTCGATGGATGAGGACATTCTCACTGAAGTGGGGCCTGCCCAGATATACAGAGGAGACGCCGCCGCTGAAAAGGATTTCTTATGCATTGGTTACTCCGTGGACGTCATCTCTCCTCGGGAGGATGGTTCTTCATTTATAGCTCGAGCCAGGGGGCCTCCTGAGGTTGTTGATTTTTCTAGGCTTGAGAACTCTAGTTTTGAGGGAGAGGTTCCTTGAGAGGGAAGGAACAAGAGTCCTTTACCGTCGTCTGCTTCTGCCCTCAAAGTCTTCGAGGGACACTCGGGGCCAGGGTCCGCCTGAACCAAGTGGGTTCTCGAGTGGTCATGCCCCTACCGAGAGCGGTTCAATTGGGGCCGATGGGGCCAGGCCAGTAGACGCACGCTCAACTTTTGAGCAGGAGCCATGTGATTTACCTTTTGAGGAATGTTTCCTATTATGTGTGCTAACTCCGCTATCACAAGTGTTGGTGGATTCTCGGAGACGAGGCCATGCCCCTTCGAGGAGAGGGAAGGGCCATCGACTTCGGAGCCTAGGGAGGATAATAAGCGGAAAAGGTCCTCGATGGATGAGGACATTCTCACTGAAGTGGGGCCTGCCCAGAGATACAGAGGAGACGCCGCCGCTGAAGAGGATTTCTTATGCATTGGTTACTCCGTGGACGTCAGCTCTCCTCGGGAGGATGGTTCTTCATTTATAGCTCGAGCCAGGGGGCCTCCTGAGGTTGTTGATTTTTCTAGGCTTGAGAACTCTAGTTTTGAGGGAGAGGTTCCTCTAGAGGGAAGGAACAAGAGTCCTTTACCGTCGTCTGCTTCTGCCCTCGAAGTCTTCGAGGGACGCTCGGGGCCAGGGTCCGCCTGAACCAAGTGGGTTCTCGAGTGGTCATGCCCCTACCGAGAGCGGTTGAATTGGGGCCGATGGGGCCAGGCCAGTAGACGCACGCTCAACTTTTGAGGAGGCTCAGCGGCTCTGTTCCGAGGTGAGTTTTGATCGGCCTTGTTGGCTTTTAAGCTATTAATCTTATTTCTTTGAATTAAAGCTTCTTTTCCGTAGGTTTTTGACAAGCTCAAGTTTGAGCTGCTTTGTTGTGAGACTAGGTTGCGGGAAACTTTGGGCAAGGAAAAAGCTCTCAAGCTTATTTGCAATAAGAAGACAAAAGAGTTGATACATCTTTGGACGGAGATGCATCGGAGTCGAAATATGAAGGAAATCTCGAGCATCAGGTAACCCTTATCCTGAAGGAGTGCATGCTCCCTTTTATGCTTTTGGGAACTAATGTTTCGGTGCTTCAGCTGCAGAGAAAAATGGAAACGCTGGAATGCCTTTGGGGAGAGGTCGGGCAAGTGAATTCTGAATGCCATGCGTTGAATGAGCAAATAGGCATTCATGTTGTGGCCCAAAGGAATGCCTTGGCCAAGGATTCTGCCCTCGAGGTACAACTTTGCAATGCTCGAGAAAGTAGCTTAATTCAGACGAGCAGAATTGCCAAGCTCGAGACTGATCTTTTGAATATAAAGGTCGAGGTCGTGGACGCCCATGCGGAAGCTGAAGAAGTTCGAGCGAAGGCCGATAAGAAAGTGGTCGTTTATTTGAAAGATGCTGACGATGCTCAGGCTGAGCTGAGAAAAGCTTTTGACAGAGAGAAGAGGGGCAATGAGTATGCCCGATGTAGGTCTCAGAGGGAGACTCTCGAAGAGATTCACACTAGGGGCTTTGATCTCTCGAAAGACATAAAGCAGGCCAAGGCGGATGAGATCGACGCCGAGTTTTTTCTTTCTTCCGGTGCCGATGCTGGTATTTGAAGGCTTCCGAGGGAGCTGGTCCCTAGAGCAGACTAGTTTTTCTTCTTCGTTGTTCACATAAGACTCTTGTGGGAGCGTTGTAAATATGTATTTTTAATACACATTTATATATGAAAGATTCTTTGGTTTCTCTAATTTTCTTGTCGATAATTAGCTCGATGAGTTGGACTTTGAGATGAAACCCTTGTTATAAATTGGCCCTGAGGCGTTTTAGGCTGCGACTTGGGCTTTTACGCGTTTGGCCCTAAGGCGCTTTAGTTAACCATTTCGGGCTCAGTATTCGAGTCGGGTTTCAACTCGAGCTCATCGACCCATAGGTTTTTATCGGCCCTGAGGTGCTTTGGGTCGGTACGACCTGTAGCTGGCAACTTGAACTCTTACGCGTTAGGTCGGTACGACCTTCGGTGTAACTGGTGACTTGCGCTCTTACACATTTGGCCCTGAGGCGCTTTAGTTAATGGTTTAGGGCTCAGTCTCCGAGTCGGGTTTCGACTCGAGCTCATCGGTCTTGAGGCACTTTGGGTTGGTACGACCTGTAGCTGGAAACTTGGGCATTTATGTGTTAGGTCGGTACGAACTTCGATGTAGTTGGCGACTTGGGATTTTACGCATTTGGCCCTGAGGCGCTTTGGTTGACCGTTTTGGGCTCAGTCTCCAAGTCGGGTTTCGACTCGAGTTCATCGGCCCTTAGGTTTTTAAGATCGGCCCTGAGCCGCTTTGGGTCGGTACGACCTGTAGCTGGTGACTTGGGATCTAATGCGTTAGGTTAGTACGACCTTCAGTGTAGCTGGCGACTTGGGCTCTTACGCATTTGGCCTTGAGGCGCTTTAGTTAACCGTTTCAGGCTTAGTCTCTGAGTCGGGTTTTGACTCGAGCTCATCGGCCCTTAGGTTTTTAAGATTGACCCTGAGGCGCTTTGGGTCGGTACGACCTGTAGCTGGCGACTTGGGCTCTTAAGTGTTAGGTCGGTATGACCTTAGGTGTAGCTGGTGACTTGGCTCTTACGCATTGTGTCAGTACGACCTTTAATTAGCTGGCGACTTGGGCTCTTACGCTTTAGGTCAGTACGACCTTTAATGTAGTTGGAGACTTGGGCTCGTACGATTTAGGTCGGTACAACCTTTAATCGATTCTTTTCGATGTTTTTTCGAACTAATTAGAGGCTTGTGATTTTATGGCAACAGTCGGACGTCTCTGAGTCGCGTTATTTTGGCCCGAGCCTTATGAAAGTGGTCATTGTATTTGGACATAGCCTTTTAGTCTCCGAGTGAGATAGTCTCGGCGTCTATATCGAGGGTATGCCTTTTTAGGGGTCTTACAAGTTCGATATATAGCCTTGACTTTGATATCGGGATTATGACTTTTTTAAGGTCTTACAACTTTGTACATGCCTTGCTTGAGGTCTTACAGTTTTGATGTTGATGAAGGGCTTACGAGTTTGAAGTTTCCAGCCCTGAGGTCTTACAGCTATGAGTCGACTGTCGAGGACAGTCCCTGATTCAGAGTTGACATTGCCTCATAGAGGGCTTATGTCGTTGATATTGCCTCATGGAGGGCTTTATGAGTTCGAAGTTTCCGGCCCTGAGGTCTTACGGCTTCGAGTTAGATAGCTTGATAAGCCGACAATCGAGGAAAGTCCATGATTCGGAGTTGATATTGCCTCATGGAGGGCTTATATTGTTGATATTTCCTCATGGAGGGCTTATGATCTCGAAGTTGCCGGCCCTGAGATCTTCTGGCTTCGGGTTTTTGATGACTGGATGGGCTGACTATCGAGGACAGTTCCCGAGTGGTTGGTAAATTTTTGGCCCTGGGGCCATTTCTTATGAAAATAGCAAACTTCTTTGACGCGCGAAGTGTTTTGATGATAAAAGATTCTTCTCCGATTACTTGGTACAAGTATACATGTTTTCACCATCGAGGGTTCGATTATTCTATGCAGACATGTTTCATTCGTCCGTTTGGTCCGATACATCATTCTCCTATCGAGACCCTCTTTGGCATATTTTAGTGATCTCCCGGGGGGATGCCCCTCAGTATTTGAGGTTGATCGAAGGGAAGCCTTGAATACTTGGTAAGTTCTCCTCAGATAGCATATGGGTGTTTCCTCGTTAAAAACCTCGTCGGTAAAATCCATTTGGGATAAAATCTGTCGTGAGGGAAAAAGAGCGCAACGCATGCTTTGAAACCTAAGGCCTTCGAGCTGGAGGGTGCTTCAATTCCTTTCAATCGAAAACCTGCACATAAGTTAGTGTAAAGTGTGAAAGAAAGAGGGAGAGGATTGTACCTTAGCTGTGGTGGCGTTAAAGCCTCGATATGCTTTGGTTATCAATTCCGAGGATGCGGCACAGTCCTTTATTCGTTCATACGAGGATGTAGTTTGTGATTGTTACTCGGTTGTTTGCCTGTTTTTTGGCTCCTTCGACGTAGAAGGTGTCGGCGCCACATCGTGCACCGCGAACATTTCTTTTGCGGCGTGCTGCTCTTCGCATACTGTTGTTACTCCATCCTTTGTAGGAAACTTCATCATTTGATGAAGGGTTGACGACACCTCCCTCATATTGTGAATCCACGACCTTCCAAGCAATGCATCGTATCTCATGTCACCTTCGATGACAAGAAACTTGGCATCTTGAATTGTACCGGCCACCTTGACTAGGAGGATGATTTCCCCTTTCGTTGTCTTGCTCGCCATGTTGAATCCATTGAGGACTCGAGAGGCGGGCACAAAATCCGGGTTGCTCTACCACCCTTGACCAAATTATGTTGGTCGAGCTACCTGGATCCACGAGCACACGTTTAATTTGAAATTTATTCAAAAGAAAAGAAATTACCAGTGGGTCATTACGAGGTTGAGACAAGGTCTCAATGTCCTCTTCGCGGAATGAAAGAGCGTCTTCCAGTATGTGGCTCCGAGTTCGCTTTTCCCTAGTGATGGATACTTTTGTGTGCTTAAAAATGGGCCCCTGAGGGACGTCGACTCCACCAATAATCATGTGGATGACGTGTCGTGGTTCTTCTATTTAATTTTTCTTATTTGCCTCTCTTTCCCAAAATTGGTTTTCAGCTCGGTCGCTGAGGAACTCTCGAAGGTGCCCTTTGCTAATCAGTCAGGCCACCTCTTCTCGAAGTTGTCTGCAATCCTCGGTCCTATGACCGCGGGTATCGTGATATTCTCATATCAAGTTGGGGTTCCTCTGCGAAGGATCTGATAGAACGGGTCTTGGACACCTGGTATCCCTGATCCTACTTATGACTGATACAATGTCTGAAACCTCAATGTTGAATTTGTACTCAGATAGCTGGGGTGCCTATACCGGCCCTGTGTGCCTGTCAAACCCTGCTTTGTTCACGAGTCTCCGAGGATTCTGTCCTCGGTCTATCCTTTGGTCATTTCGAGGTATGTTATGTCTCGGGATATTTCTCCGATTTTCTACGTACGGTTGATACCTTTCTTTGTTTGGCCTTGGCTCTTTTTCTGGAAGCCTTAATTCCTTTGCTAAGACTCTTCTAGGATACACCTAGTCCAAGGGGGCCTCCAATTGGTCATCCTCGACTCTGATATTTGACTGATACCTGTTCTTTACATCCGCCCAAACCACGGCGGGATACTCGATTAAGTTTTTCTTCAACTGCTTTGAAGCTATCGAGCTTCGCTCATTCAATACTTGAGCGAAAGCTTGTACTGCCCAGTCATCGGAGACCAGTGGTAATTCTATTCATTCCAGTTGGAGGCGGGATACGAACTCCCTCAACATCTCATTCTCTCTTTGTTTGATTTTGAAGACATCAGGTTTCCTTGTAGTGACCTTGATGGCACCAGCATGTGCCTTCACAAAGGAGTCTGCCATCATGGCAAATGAAACTATCGAGTTCGGGGGCAGGTTATGATACCATATCATGACCCCTTTGGATAGTGTTTCTTCAAATTTTTTCAATAGGACGGATTCAATCTCGTCATCTCTTAGGTCGTTCCCTTTCACAACACAAGTGTAGGCAGTAATGTGCTCATTGGGGTCCGAGGTTCCGTTGTACTTCGGGATATCGGGCATTCTGAATTTCTTCGGGATGGGCTTCGGGGCTGCGCTTGATGGGAATGGATTTTGCACGAACGTTTTTGAATCTACACCTTTCAGAATCGGGGGTGCGCCCGGGATCTGATCGACCCTCGAATTATAGGTCTCCACTTTTTTATCATTAGCTTCTATCTTATTTTCATCCGATTCAATCCTCTTTGCGAGGTCTTCGAGCATCTTCATAATGGCGGGGTCGGCTGCTAACCCATTATTGCTCGACCTTTCTGGTGCCTGTTCGGTTCGAGGAGCCGCTTCTGGTTGTGCTGTGCTTGGGGTTCTCTGATGGCTTTGTAGCTGGGAAATAGCCACATGTTGTGTTTGCAACATCTCAAAAATGACATGAAGGCTAACTTCCCTTTCCCTTTGAGAAGGGCCCCCCTGCGCTTCACGTTGGTCTCCTTCACGAACACTCTCATTTGTATGAGAGCTCACATCGACATGTTGAGCGTTGCGTGAGCCTTCATTGACATGGATTTGTACTGGTGCCCCTTTAAGGTTTTGCGGTTGCACACCGGCACCTGAAGCAGCTGCGCCATTGTCTCCGTGATCCTCAGGACCGTTGTTTTCATGTGCGTTTATTGAGTTAGACATTTTCTGACCTGAAATTGAAGATTTTTGGACAAGAAAAATTGTAAAGAATAACTTGCATTTCTAGTAAACCAACACTAAAACAATCACTATTATTTTTAGCCCCACGGTGGGCGCCAAACTGTTTACCTTGAAAATAGTAATTACAGTTATATTTGATTATATGGTTCTAAAAATACGTGATCTATTTTAATACCAGTTGTTTAGGCAATACATGCTAGGTGAGAAGTGAAGAAACGAAATAAGAGCGTAGGGTAACGAGATTATGCAAACCGAGCAACGGAAAGACGGGTCTCGAGGTTGTTCGTGATAGTCCTCGAGGTTGAGCTTAAGAGCTTGACGAGGGGTTGTCGAGAATGATATAACAGTATTGAAGGCCTCAAAGATGGCCTATTTGTGATTAATAACAAGTAATAAATGAAGAACAACTAATGAACACAATAAATGAAAGACAATTAATCAATGAAACAATTGTAGAAAATATTTTTGTTGGAGAGCAGATGATGTTCTTATTCTTGTATTGAATGTTATGTGTCTTACAAAGTGACAAGGGTCCCCTCTATATATGAGGGGAATCCCAACATAGTACATATGCAATTAATGCAAAGAGAGATGACTGGTACAACCATTTAATGCCATGGTACGAGTTTGTATTATTTTGCGTACTTGGTCAGCTTTAACCACGTGCCTTTTGGGAATTTCCCGCCTTTCCACGTTGGTATTCGATTTGCGCTGCCCCGAGGTCGGGGACCTTCGATATCTCCCCCTCGATGCCAAAACTCGAACCTTCGAGCCTTCCGTACGCCGTAATGACCGTAAAATCGGGCTCTCCGATTTTAACCGTATACAATAGTTTTGGAGCAACAATATCAAAGTTGGGAGATTTCAGTAGTCCTTGAAGATTATCTTCAGAAACGTTTGGAGTTTCATATAAATCATTGATCATTTCTGGTGCAAAAGATATTGTAGTGTCACGCACTTTCGAAGTGTTCGTTGCAATATCCATATTCACCTAAAATTTTGTTGTGAGATTCAGAACAACAGGTTCAGGATTTTGCATAAAAGTCGTCCAACACAAAGGTTCTATTAAAGAAAGAACCGGATAGATTTTCTCATCATCTGCTTCAAAAAATTCAAGCCCTTGTTCGTCCGTAAGAGGACGAGCATTATTAAAATTAGCCCACTCTGCTGCCTGCATTGAGACAAAACTGGAATGATCAAAATATGGAATTCTGGATCCCATATTAAAGGAACAACGTATAATAAGGAAACTATTAGTTAGTAAACTTTAAATATTTTGATGGTAATGAGAACATGTGATGTGCTAAAATGAGCTAAAAAGGTTTTTATAGGCAACTTGCACCGTTTGCACAACTGAACTAACGTGTGTCCTGAATATTACTGTGATAATGTTTTGTGTACACTTTGCCTTTATAAACGGTAGCTTATTCTTTTGTAAGAAATGTTTTGATTTCCAGCCATAAGTTTTTTTTTTTTTTTTTTTTTTTTTTTTTTTTTTTTTTTG
>ML364085.1:0-116832 GCA_005239505.1 Nicotiana paniculata | reverse complement strand
TTTTTTTTTTTTTTTTTTTTTTTTTTTTTTTTTTTTTTGTGATTTAGAGAAAGTGACATCTACTACACATTTGAACTTTATATGGATGCATGTTAGAGTAATGTGTCAACATATCCATTTTTTACTCTTTCAATTTCCAAAACTTCTTCTTCTTCTAACATGTATATTCATAGAAAGTTCCCAACTCCTCCTTTTGTTTTTATTAGAAAAATACTGATCTTATAGATATAGAAATATTCTAGCTATTATTATTACATTATATTTAGTAGAAACACAAAAGAAGAAAGTATATTCATAAGTGGGGTCGTTATAATATTAACTACGTAAAACATAAGTAGAAAGGATACTGACAAGTATATTTGACTAACTATGATAAATTTTCTTATAATGGTTTCATATGTAGATTTTCTTGTTGGGTTTTTGGATATACATGTCACGATTCGGAATCCCATCTTCAAGATCGTGATGACGCCTAATATTTCACCTGCTAGGCAAGTCAAAATTAGCTAAATTACTTAACCATTATTAATAATTCAAATCAAAACGTTAGCAATAATAACGATAAAAGTCTGAAATAGAGTGGTATAATACTGAATAACGTAATCTAAACATATCCCAGAACTTAGAGTCACAAATACATGAGCATATAGAGTGCTATAGATAAAGTCTGAACAAAATACAACTGTTTTGAAGCCAAAATAAATAGTAATGATAGAATGGAAGGGGACTTCAGGGCTGCGGACGCCATGCAACTATACCTCAAGTCTCCACAAGTGGCTGAATTCGAGCAATCTTGATATCCGGTATCTGCACAAGAAGTACATAAATATAGTATGAGTACAACCGACCCCATGTACCTATAAGTGCCGAGCCTAACCTCGACAAAGTAATGGCGAGGCTATGGCAAGTCACTCCCAAATAACCTGTACGAGATAATAACAACAGAAACAACATGGATAGAAATAAAGCAATAACTCGAATAAACGGAACCAATTTTAACTACGAGAAAGCCCAGAATAACAAAGTCTCAAGTCTCATATCACAATACTGAGGATAACTCAACAATCACAAAAAACTATAACATATCCAATCCGTTGCAGTGTGCAACCCAATCCCACCATATCATTATCTGATCATATCGTAATCCGTCCTTATTCCTTCTTTCATTTCAGTACCATTTAATTTTGTTGCAGCGTGCAACCTGCTCCCCAAATAGTTTTTAAATCATCGACATAACAATTCAGCAACACTATCTACAAAATACCAACATCAAGGAGGTGAATGTACAAGATAGTAAACAACCACAGAATAGTTGGAGAAACAACATTTTAGAGTGAATCAAACAATATAAGAACAATAGAATCAAGTAAAACATGTGACAATTTAAATATACAATTAAATTAAGTAGAAATAGGTAACAAATAAGCAGAATTCATGTGAGGAATGAACAAATTAAGGTAAAATAGCAGTTAAATGACAAATAACAAATATCGCACAGAAGTAAAGTAAAACAAGTAACAATTAAAGCATATAACAAGAAATATCATGGAATGATTGAAACATGAAAATAAATACCCAATCCCACATGCTAACTACCATGAAGGCGTATATACACTTGTCACCTTGCATATACGCCGATTCCCCACATTTACATAACAATTAACTCAATAATTCCTAACTCCCTCAAGTCAAGGTTGGACACAACACTTACCTCATTCCACGAACCAATCAATTAATCAATCAATCAATCAACCACGACTTTGCCTTATGAACAAGCCTCCAAACCTACCAAATCTAGCAAATTATCGACCAAAAGGTTCAAGATAAGCTTTAGAAGCTACCCATTAATGAAAAAGTCTCAATTTTGATCATTATTGAAAAGTCAACAAAAGTCAACCCCGAGCATGCTTGGTCAAAATCGAGGTATAAACCAAAACCCGATTACCCATTCTCCCCTGAGCCAGGTTATGTTATTTGTTTCTAAATACGACCTCAATTTGAGGTCTAAATCTCAATTTCTATAAAATGCCCAATTTCTACCCAAATTTCTGATGTCAACCATGGAAATCCTAGATTTGATGTTGAAATCTCATGAAAAGTAATGGAGAATTGAAAGAAAGTGGTTAGAGTTGCTTACCAATGATTCTGGGAAGAAAAGTCTCTTGAAAAATCACCTTTAGAGTATTTAGGGTTGAGAAATGATGTAAAATGAGTTAAGTCCCGATTTTTTCATCTTTTACCCAACTGCAGATGTCGCATTGGGATGTCTTGTTCGCAAATACGACCATCACAAATGCGAAGCACATGTTGCAAATGTGAATTGTGCATCAGAAGTCTAGATGTCGTAAATGCGACAAAAATGATCGCAAATGGGAAAATCCTACCTTCACAAATGCGGCCAAATTCTTCGCAATTGCGAAGATGTTTATTTTTTTCGGGCGTCACAAATGGGATTGGGCATATGCTCGGAATCAATTTCGAAGATCCATAGGTTGATTTGTGTTGTTTTGCCGAATATTGGCAATTTTAAGGCTTTGTGTAAGGATCCGTAAAATTCTTAACCCAAACTCGGGATTTTGTGGTGCCGAGTTAGATTCCTGCGTTATTATAGTAGACATTCGAACCTTTTGGATTGAACAGTACCCTTCAAACTTAGAAGAAAATGTTTGCAAAAGAGTGCGTTTCTGCAGCCCGCATATTAATTATGCGGTCGCATCTTAGGCCGCATAATTGGCCTCAAATTTGGCAAGTTTTCTGATTCACTCTGCGGCCATATCTGCCTTAGAGTTTTGTGAGGGGAGTTCTATGGTGCTTATGCGACTGCAGAATAGTTATGCGGGGGCCGCTTAATGGTCGCATACTTGGTCAAAAAATTCACTCTCCCTAGACCCTTTCTGCGGCAGCTTTGCGGACCACATACTCATTCTGTGGTCGCATATGCGACCGCATATCTGTGTCGGGGCACCACATTTTCTTATTTTAAACCCGAACCTTGACCAATGTAAAACACATCCCCCACCATTTTAATCCATTCTCCTGATAATTTAGAGTGAGAAAAGAGAGGGTTCTAGAGAGAAGGTCCCAATTCCATCAAATTGATCCTCCATCACCACTGAAAGCTTGGAACTAATCAAATAGGATACCAATTTCTTCACTCTAAGAGGTAAGTTTCTACCATACCAGCTTTTAAATTCCATGATTAGCTAAAATGGGGCATTAGTAAGGTAGTCCATGGAAATAAGGATAGGGACCTTGCATGCATGAGGCTCTAAACTATGTGTGGGAAAGTAAAAGCAAAGATAGAAAGAAATGGAGGATGAGACCTTAGCAAACTCATAATTCTAGGTGTAATGCTCAAGTGAGCTGGACTATGATCCAATTCCTAATTACAATTTGATTGTACTATTTTGTCAAATAGATTGAAGGAGCTAAAGAATTCCGGAAATTGTCGTAGGAATTAGGGATAAGACCCAGTCGAGGTATGTATGACTAACTATAATCTTCGTAGAATCACCTCGTTGGTTTCCGAATAGGTGGTATGAGTCCCTTACTTGATCATACTTGAATTGATTGTTTTAATGTGTTAAGTCGAAAGATTTCTGTTTCTTAATTGTTCTAGTTGACTACCATGTCACCATGCTACTTGAAAATGTGAATTGTGACCCTACATGCTCCTTCTATTATGTGTGCAATTCATTATATGTTGGTTCTCGTTAATATGAAGGATGATGCTATTGAACGGATAAAAAGGGGAATCATACTCAAATTGTAAAACGTGTCCAAGTGCCAAGAACTATGTGATAAATGGTGGAAATGAAATGTGAACTGAGTAAATAAATGAAATGGTGATGTCCCAAAGTGAGATGGCTTAGCCGATCGGGCCGAGATCGAACGCCATGCTGTACACATGGTGGAATTTACATCGGAAATATGAATATAAATTATGACATTGGTGATGTCTCACTTGGGATGGCTTAGCCGGTCGGGCCGAAATTGGACTCCGTGTAAAAAGGACACGGTGGAATTATAAATTGTGGCACTTGGCGTTAAAAGACTATTAATAAAAGATGGGAGATGAGATAAGAAACTATGTGACCCCTACTTGTGTTTTCTCTATTGCTGTAAATTGTTATTTGACTCCCGTGACTGTCTTCTTACCTGATTTACTGTTATTCTATTTAGAGTAGAGTTTGTTCATACATACTAGTACTATTCCATGGTACTAATGCCCCTTTTTCCAGGGGCGCTACATATTTTAATTGATGTAGGTGCCTCTGTAGCTGGTAGCGCTGATCGCAGGTAGTGGTGCCTTCTTCTTCTCCCCACAGCAGTCTCGGTGAGCCCCATTCCTTCCCGGGGTCATGTGTAGAATATGCTGCTCCTCTTTTGTTTACATGTCGTTATATTTTGAGGTATAGCCGGGGCCTTGTCATCGGCAGGATCACGCTTGTATTTTGTATCTGTAGAGGCTCCTTAGACACTTATGTGGGTCATGTATGCTTGGCGGGGTGGTTGTTGAATCAATTTGTAATTTTAACTTTCTCCCACTAAAATTGTAAATGGTATGCATATTTTGGAAGATTTAACTATGAAAACATGTATATAAGGGGGAATGGATTAGTGTCATGTCCATATGTTCATACATGACCTCCCTCTAGCTTAAAAAATGACGTTGTGATTCCTTTTTGGTTTATGAATGAGTCAGATAGGAAAGACTCAACAGGCTTGTTCGACCGGGTTCACTCGGTTGAGCACCGATTGCGCTCCCCGAGGATGGGGCATGACACTTTGAATTTTCACAAGATTGAACGTAGGTTGATTTCGTAGCTATCGTGTTTGGATTTCTGTTCTGGGACTTGGAATAAGTCTGTTTCATCATTTGGAACTTGTCCGCAAAGTTTGGCATCATACCGAGTTGATTTGATAAGAATCAGACGCGCGGATGTGTTTCTTGAAGTTCTTGAGTTTCATGTTGAATTCTTGTGTTTTGAGGTCCGATTCATGATTTCGGATGTCATTTTGTCAATTTGATCATGCGAGGAGTTCATGTTATGTTCTTATACTTGTGCTTATGTTTGGGTTGGAGCCCCGAGGGCTCGAGTGAGTTTCAGACGTGTATTGGAATGTTTGGAAGAGTTAGAAATTTTCTGGTGTTATTTGATGCCTCAGATTTTGTATTTGCGATATTAGGATTGCAAATATTAAGCTTTAGCCTGTTATGTTCGCATTTGCGAACCAAGAGTCCGCATTTGCGAAGGTGGGGCTGGGGCAAGATGTCTCGCATTTGCGATCAATAAGGTCGCATTTGCGAGGTGTCCATTGTTCGCTTTTACGGACATTATGTCGCATTTTTGACTTTAGCAGGGATGTGGTTTCTTCTCTTTTGCGGTGGCTTTCTCGCATTTGCGACACCTGTGACTGGACTAAAGCTGAGGGACGAGATTTTTGGTCTCATTTTTATATTTTGGAACCCTAAACTCGGTAGGAGGCGATTTTGAAGAGGAAATTTAATCTAAAATGATAGGGTAAGTGACTTTGTTCAATTTTTAACTATTTTACATGATTATATGTGAGTTTTAACATCAACATTGTGGGAATCAAAGTGAAAATTTGTGAAACCTTGTCCAGTCTTTGAAAAATAAGAATTTGAGTTTTGAGAGTCAATTTGGACTTGGATTTTGAAACTAATCACATATACGAACTCGTGGGGTCATGGGTAGTCAAAATCCACATTGGACCCAGGTTTTGACCGGGCAAGTCCCGGGTTGACTTTTGAGAAATTGTGTAAAGATCATAGTGTTAATTATTGGAATTGATTTCCCTTACATTATTTGATGTTATTAAGTCAATTTTTGTTAGATTTGTGCTGAGCAGAGGTGAATTATAAAGAAAAAAAAATATTTTTGAGAATTGATTGAGGCCTTTTGAGGTAAGTATCTTGCCTAACATTGTGTGGGGAACTACCTCGTAGGGATTTGTTGGTTTGTACTATTTGAACTACGTGAAAGACGTGTACACGAGGTGACGAGTGTGTACACGACTTATATGTGGAAATTTGACCATCTAAGACTCTTAGGTTCTTATGTCTATTAAAAATGAAGTTGTCTTATCATGTTAAATCCTCCATTCGCTAAATTCACCCCTATGTGTCTTATTTGAAGTTTATTGATTCATGTTCTACCCTTGTTTCCAAATAAATTCTTATGTGCCTTAATTGAAGTTGTTGGATCTTTTATTGCCATACTATCTCTTCCGTAATTGCTTAACCTTAATTAAGTTATGTTATCTCTTTTGTAATTTGATTAACCTTATGAAGTTATTGTTATCTTTTTCGTAACTTCTTAACCTTAATTGGAGTTATTGTTATCCCCTCCATTGTTGACTTATCATTAATTGGAATGATTGTTACATGTTATCACTCTTGTCGTCGAGTTGTACTTATTTGGAAACATTGTTACATGTTATCCCTTCAATTGTTGAGTTACTCTTATTGAATATCGTTGTTACACATTATCCCTCCAATTGTTGAGTTATTCTTGTTTGAAACCATTATTACTTGCTATGTCTTTCATTGTGAGCTCTTTTTTCCATTTCTTGGTGCTTGTCTAATTCTTGTGTTGATTTACTTGCCATACTCTCATTTTATTGTTGTACTTAGTGTTGTTGAGTTGAGGGCTATATGCGATTATGGTATTGGAATTTATTTTGAGGAAATGTGTGGCATATAGGCACATGTGGTGCAAGTCATTATAGTGTGTTGTTATGTTTTTGGCACACGTGATATTGTTGAGAGGATTGTTGGGGTGTTCGCACGTTAGTTGTCCGTGTTATTGTTATCATTGATATTTTCACATGCGGCATGACACGACGAGATATATATGTATGTGGGTTTGTGCATATGGAAAGACAAGGAGGGATATTATTATGCGCGTGCCCCGAGACAAGGCAGACATTTACTTTATTGTTGCACTTACGTGGTGAGACAAAAGGGGTAATGTCAGAAATGATTTGTGATGACTTGTGATGGCCTAGGGGCATTGTTATTGATGTTAATTGTGTAGTGGCGTGCCTACCTAGTGTGAGTTATGTATTTTACGTTTCGATGTGTTGTTTCCTATGTGCCATTCATTGTCTCTACTCTTACTTGTTAACTCGAGTTGTAATAGAGCGCTTGCACAAGCATACACGTAATTAATCACTTATATCAGTTTAAGAAGATGAATCCTGATGTTTTTTGATCATTTATATGTATCCTCGTTTACTTTCCCTCTGTGTGAGAGTTTTTACTATTGGCACGTGCGTTGTCTATGCGGTTGTGACTTATGGTTAGTGTTGGAATATGAGTTGTCCGTGCGGTTATGAATCATTGAATTGTCCGTGAGGATATGAAATTTTGTCACTCCCTTAGCACGTGAGTTGTCCGTGCAGATATGAGGTGCTAATGGTATTGGCACGTGGTTTTCCGTGCAGATAAGAGGTGCTAATGGTATTGTCACGTGGTTGTCCGTGCAACATATGAGTTGTTCGTGCGATTGTGAATTGTAATGTGGGCACAAGATGCCAAGTGATTAGGGTTCGTGAATTGGGATTGGAGAATTGTGATTATGAGGTGTGGTACCTCGGGGAAATTTTTGAATAGATATTGTGTGAAAGCAATGGTTCTTATTGAGTTGTTACTTATTTTTCCTTTTTTGGTTTCGCCAGACTTAAAATGTATTCACCTTACCCTACGATGTCATTAGCGGTTTGTTCCTTGTTGATAAGTATTGCTTCTAATTTTCTGTTTCATGTATTATTGTCATTTACCATGCTTAGCTTTATATTGCTATTGTTCCTTGTTAGTTTCACATTTATACTTGTACATGCTGTTATGTCTAATAGGTGTCTTGACTGTTCCTTGTTATTACTCCACCGAGGTTAGTCTTGATACTTACTGGGTACTGCTATGGTGTATTCATGCTACACTTTTTGCACATTTTTGTGCAGATCCAGGTGCTTCGAAGTTTGTTGATCATTAGCTAGTTGACCGGGCATTGCTGTGGAGACTCAAGGTATACCTGCCATCGCGTTCGTAGGCCACATAGTCACTTTCTGAAGTTTATTTTATATGATTTATTTCTATTCCGGAACAGTTGTACTTAGAAATTCACTAGTGAGCTCACTAGAGCTTATGACTTGTACTACCGGTTTTGGGATACTGAATCACGTTGGGATGGTTGGCTTATTATAGAAATTTCTATTTCATGCTTAATAGTTGTTTCTAGTTAAATTCTATTATTAATCCAGTAAGTGTTAGGCTTACCTAGTCTTAGAGATCAGGTGCCATCACGATATCCTACAGAGGGAAATTGGGGTCGTGACAATCATGAGCCCTCCAATCTGCGTAACTCGTCTGCCTAGACTGGCTGTATGAAGCCGATCCTGAATCAACTTGACTTTCTCAAAGGCACCCCGAAACAAATTAGTACCCAACAACCTAGCCTCTCCCGGATCAAACCAACCAGCTGGAGAACGAGAACCTCCCATATAAGGTCTCATAAGGAGTCATCTGAATACTCAATTGGTAACTGTTGTTGTTGGCAAACTCAGCAAGCGGTAGAAACTGATCCTATGAACCCCCGAAATCCATAACACATGCATGTAGCATATCCTTCAAGATATGAATGGTGTGCTCGGACTGCCCGTTCGTCTGGGAATGAAATGCTGTACTCAACTCAACTCGTGTGCCTAACTCGCGCTGCACGACTCCCCAGAAATGCAATGTGAACTGTGTGCCTCGGTCGGAGATGATAGACACCAACCCATCATGAAGACGAAAAATCTCACGGATATAGATCGGAGCCAACTGCTCTGAAGAATGGGCAGTCGCCACCGATATAAAATGTGAAGACTTAGTCAACCAATCTACAATAAACCATAGTTTGTCGATCTATTCAAAGTCCGTGGGATCCCAACAACAAAATTCGTGGTAATATTGTTACACCCCATGTTTTCATACGTGAAAGTACGCCATAAATAAATTGATGAAATCTCGGGAAGGAGATGATACACCCCGTATTTTTGTATGTTTAATTTTTGTCATAAGTTAATCGACATAAGTTCGGGAAGGAAATTATTTTGAGATTATAGGTATTATGCTATTTCAAATAAGTGATAAGTAAATTCGTGAAGGTGAGAGGGTAAGTGAATCAAAGAAAATAAGTTTCGTCGAAGTTTGGATATTTGGGATAAAATATGGTCCGAGCTATAATACCTGGTATTTATGGATTAGTGTCATACAAGGTTACACATGACCATGATAGTGAGGGGTATAAGGTGTGTTAAAAATGAGTAGTATTTTAAGTAATTTGGGATAATTATTGATTTTAATGGGAGATTAATTAAAAATTTGTGGTCAATTATTTAAGTAAAATTTTGGATAATCATTATGGGACAAGACTTCCACGTGGGATTCTAGAATTTGTGGCAGTACATTGCCAATAATATCTTACCTAAGGAGGTGTTGTCATTACTTACATCAATATCTCATTTTGGGTGGAAAAATGCTATCAAGGATTCCTTTCTTAATTCACAAAGTAAGAAAGTCTTATGACTTTGTGAAAATAAAATTAGCATACGGATGAAACTTCAACAAAAGGCATACACAATATTATGATCAAATTAAAAAGAAAGATTCAACAACTTATTCAAAATATTAGCAACGTGATTTTGCTATAAAGATCATACGAGACTATATAATGTTATAGCAACGAGATTTCGCAATTCTAAGGGAGTACGGTGCAATCTTTCTCAAAATTATCATACGAGTTTTTCTCTAATCCGGGTATGTTAAGGCTATCCCTTCTTTCTTTTGACATGGTCCAAATTATACTGAAAAAAATGAAAAAATACATAGTTTCTATAAATTACCCTATTCATAGAAATAGTAGGGGTGTCTACATTCTTGATTACCCATGAGAATTATTATTATTTTCTGTTCATGGGTCTCAGAATAATACGCAGTTGAAAAAGTTTATCCGGAAGGAATATTGAGATTATTACGTACTTTTCATGAATTTCATACATGTAAATTGACCAATGACATATGGCGTTATATACGCGTATATATGTAAATATATGTATATAGGATATGGGAAAAGGGTTACGGCGTTATATACGCACCACCACCTGATTAGCTGGTATATGATGATGATGTTGCCCACAGTGGCTGAAATATGATTCAAACGGCGTTATATACGCGTATATATGTATGTATATATAAATATTATTCAAACGGCGTTATATACGCGTATATAAATATGTATATGTATATGTATATGGGATATGGGAAAGGTTATGGCGTTACATATGCACCACCACCTGATCAGTTGGTATACGATGATGATTTTTCCCGCAGTGGCCGATATGATGTGATGGGATGCCCTCAGAGGCTGATGATGTTATGAAAGATATACCTATGCACGACAAGACATTCATACGCATATGCATGATGCTAAAAGTGATTTATGAATTACAAAGTTATTCAGACTTACAGATTGAGTCATGTACTCTATATTTCTTCCATGTCTCTTATGTACATTATGTGCCTTACATACTCGGTACATTATTCATACTGACGTTCCTTTTGCCTTGGGACGCTGCATTTCATGCCCGTAGGTCCCGATAGACAGGTCGAGAGCCCTCCAAGTAGGTTATCAGCTCAGCGGAAGATGTTGGTGCGCTCCATTTGCTTCGGAGTCGTTTGTTTGGTTAGTATGATTTAGACGGATATTGTTTGGTATGGCGGGACTCTATCCTAACCTTTATGACATTTGTGTACTCTTAAATGCTTGTAGACATATGTCATATACGTGAAAGATTGTACGGCCTTGACGGCCTATGTTTTGAGTTTGTAAATGATTATGTTGGCCTATTAGGCCTGTATGTTACATGTATATGATAATGTAATAAGAAAGATACATTACGTTGGTAGTCGGTCGAGTAAGGTATCGGGTGCCCATCACGGCCCATCGGTTTGGGTCGTGACAAAAGTGATATCAGAGCAGTTCTGTCATAGGGAGTCTACAAGTCGTGTCTAGTAGAGTCTTGTTTATAGGTGTGTCATGCACCACACTTATAAGCAGGAGGTAGGGCATTGAGGATTGTCACTATTTCTTCTTACTCTTGATCGTGTGGTAGAGCTCAGTTGTAAGAACTCAATTTCCTAAAATCTATCTTATTCATAATACGAAAAGGCCTATATCCAGAAAGACAGTTGGTAAGAGATATAGCTGTGGAAGAGTTGAGTCAGAGGAACTCGATTTCTACATCATGCCTATGATGGATAATTATGAGGTATCCAGCAGATCATGCATGTACTAAGGTGTGCAAGTTTATTGATAAAGATCCCTAAGGAAAAAATGTCTATCCACTCGTACGGTAAAAAGGAATAAGAGAATCAGAAGGTAGACACAAGTTTCAGCAAGTAAAAGAAGCAAGGCGAAGAAGGATACGAGGTACCCAGTTAATGAAGGTTAACAATATTTACAACTCAGGTAGAGGAATATAAGTCTTTGAGTTACCTTCAACAGTAACAGAGGTATGTATAATTGACCACACCGATCTCAGTTATGCCCTATAGGAGCTAATATATATGGTTTAAGAGAAGGACGGGGGATCAGAATTCGGCTGGGTTTAGAGTAACCTAAAATGGTGGATGGATTGTTTATAGTAGTTGATATTTCCGAAGGATATTGCAAAAGTGCTAAGGCTCTCCTTGTGAGACATCCAGATGGTGCACTCTAAAATAGTACAGCTAGATATGAGTACTACAGAGATAGGCACTGGAAGCCTTGAAAAGATAAATATTACCTAAGTGTGGCTCCCGTCCCTAGTAGAGCGAGAACGTTAAGCAATCCGAAGAGCCAGTGAATGGAGAAAGGGGAGCTAAAAGAAAAAGAATGTCTTGTTGAAGTTTTCAAAATAAAGTGATAGACATAAATGTTAGCACGGAAATAAGAATAAAGTTAATGAAGCATTATGAGTAAGATGTCAACATGGATGACAGCGGTAGAAAAAAAATGAAAATGTTATAGAGTCTATAGTTATGTGAAGGAAAAAGACGAGAGGTGATAGGCCTTGAAAACAACAAAGAAGTATAAGCCATAAAGTCATATATTCAATCCGAGAAATAAGTTTGTGACTCTAACGTGGTTACCAAAAGGAAAAATTAGACCCCTGAGTAATAGAATTTTGTATGGGCTGGTGAAAAAGATAAACTAAACATGAATTAGGGACTGAGTAATTTGATAATACTCGTCAAAATGAGAATTTTAGGGATTGCGTTCCGCCGATAATAGAATGGACAACAGAAGAAAATTCATGAGGAATTCAGAGAATGGTCATTCAGGAAGACGCTTCTCTAAAGCAAGCAATGTGAGCTAAGTTAAGCTTAAGGGACTGTAGGTGCCAGTTACAATAGGTGTTTCCCTCGTGAGTAAGGACATTTGTTATCTTTGGTAGAGAAAGATTACTGCAAGGAGAGTAAGTGTCATCGATTATGTGAAAGGACGCCAAAGATGAAGAGGTAAAACATCTATATGTAGATTATCGTAGCTCCAACTCTTAGTACTCCCCTAAAGGGGGGAATATAGAGTCATGTGGAATTAAGTCAGAATTAAATGGTTCTAGTAATTATGGAATGGTAAAGGAAGAATTTGATAAATAAATGAAAAAGGGACGAGATTGCTCTTATTCAAAGCCTGCAGATATGCTACAATCCAGAACATTGTGCAAGCACCACGTCAAGGAGAGGAAGTAAAGGTTCCTGCCCGAGCTGTTATTAATAAATAAGGAGCCAGTGCGAGACATAAGTTAAGACGAAGGAAATAACGTAAGAAAGATTACGAGGAATATTGATATGAGAATGGGCCAATGAGTAGTTAGTAATTGGTCAGGAAGATCCCAGTTATGGCTAAACAAGAGGTTACAGATGAGTCATGAGATCATGTAAGATAAACATAGTAAAACCCAATATAATAAATTCAGCCTCGCAGTAATATCATTATAATACTCAAAGATATATATATTCAAATAGGAGTTGGGTAGTTAAAGGTACCGTATAAGTATTATGGGAATGAAAGAGAGTGCCACTGGAAAGACAGTCAAAATATTAGTTCAGAGGCAACCCTACAAGCAGAAGGGCGTGGAGATAAGTAAATACAAATAATTATAGGCAAGGAAGGACATCAAAAGGTTCCGTAATAAGCTCACAACTTTACAAGAGTAAGAGGATCCTCCCTAAGTACTACAATGAAACACTAGCTGAGGAAGTAAGAAAGAAGGCTTCAACCTAAGCTCAGTAACCTAAGGAGGAAATGGTCTTATAAAAACTGTCTCACAACAACATTTTATGCACTCAATAGGAAAATGGCACCTACCATGGCTAATGAACGGGAAGTAAAAATCAGAAGTGATATTCAAGGTCATATGAGTTGTATAGAATTCCAATATCTGTAAGAACTAAGGTAAGCTATGTATGTATACAACAAGGGGACAAAACGACCAGGAAGAGTAATAGCTTACGTTTAAAGAAAGCTGAGAAGGAACGAAAGGAAATATTGGATCAATGATGTAGAGTTAGTTACGTTATGAACGCACTTAAAATTTTGCATATATGTTGATAATCATACAGTCGTAGAAGACTTCGGTATAAGTTAAAAGAAAGAATTGATTCCAAGTCTTAGACAAATAATTGAATTGTTAGAAGATTGTATCATGGATATCTCATAGCATGCATAAAAGGCTAAAGTAATAACTAACACCATGATCTGCAAATCAAAAAATAGCTTAAGCCTATATTAAGGTTGATCAGAAGGAAGAGGAAACTAAAGAGCTACCGAGTAAATCAGGAGTCTGATTATTGGACCCAAACAATTATAGAAATCGTGATTGAGAACATTGCAGGATCACTTTTAAATGTCAAAGGTGCAAGAGAGATAGTATAATAGCCATATTCTACATCGGCTTTACAAGGAAGCCGGTTAGAAAAGTACCAGCCTCATAAGAAGTTAGTACGAAGCTCCCATCGGATTGTGTATACACTAGAGATGCAAGTATTATAATAAAGCTTCAAGTTATGAATATGAATTATACCTATGTGGGAAGAAGGTCATGAAAGAGATCGAAGATGTGATACGAGATTTTGAGGTAAGTAATG
Organism: Nicotiana paniculata; assembly: GCA_005239505.1. NCBI lineage: Eukaryota > Viridiplantae > Streptophyta > Magnoliopsida > Solanales > Solanaceae > Nicotiana > Nicotiana paniculata. Next base: position 102,635 of record ML364085.1, on the reverse strand, counting down.
TAAAAGTGAACAATGTACGAGATAAACGGATACAGAAGGTTGGGAATAGTCCATACTTCGGATTGAAGGCTAGAAGTGATGGGATTTAGTATCGGTAGCGGTGTCATTAGTGGCATGTCATCCAACCTATGGTTTCTAGGTATCGAGAAGCTTGATTAAGAGAGTAAAGAAGAGTTAGAAACAATGTGATGTCTTGATTGATGTTTCAGAATGACATAAGGAAATCTATGATGCAAGAAACATTGAAAGGTTGCGAGTAATATAACTAGATATGTGCAAGTCTCAAGATATTGTATGGTGAAGCGACAAGGTTCTAGAAGACAGGAGCAAGGATAACAAAGGGCAAGAGAGAAGGTGACGAGATTGAATAAGTCCTAAAGATTAAGCCCATGAAAATAGGAGAGTTAATGGTTTCTCTAAGTTATAGAAAGTTCTGTATAGCCTGAATGAACTCAAATGACTCTAAGACTAGTAGCATTTAGAAGAGATAAAATGCTGCCCTGGTAGTAGAATAAGGGTATAATTGTGATAGATAAAGGATGATGTTTGAGCCTTCATTTGAATAATGATTTGAAGAATAAAATAAAGTGATTTCATGAATTGTACATGATTAAATACCCACGTACGATGAATTACATGTGAAATACGATTAGGAAAGCATGGTATCGCCCCAGGTGGATCAGTCTAACCATTTCATATGTTCCCTGATGAGACGTGAGCCCTAGAGATTACATAAGAAGTTTCAAGTTATCTGTTGTAAATTGTAGATCAATATTGAGGTGAATCAACAATGGATGGATAGAAGTTACAAAGTATGAGATGAGAGTAGGTTGTCCTTCTTAAGGTGAACAATAATGAGGAATCATTAAATGAATTAGACTTATACATAAATGATAAGCAACAAAAGAGTAACCGGGAGTTTGGTAGCAAGCCTCAGTAACGAGAAATCGAAGTAAGAATTATGGTATAGTATGACCTACCTGGATGCAGTAAAGTCATGCGGATGAATAACCAGGTCCATAAAATAAGATATAAAAATATTTGTAAGTTCGACAAAGTATCGTGCTAAGAACTTCAGTATAGATTCCCAAAGGGACATCTTATTAAGCTCTGTATATATTTACAAAGTGAGGCTTAGAGATTGACTAAAAGCTGGAGGAAAAAGGATATAAGGGTCGCATATGCGCAAGTACAAGGTCAGAGTAGTAAATGCTACATGGTTGAAGGTAGCAGTAGTTACGAGATTGAAAAGATTCCGACCACAAGTCGTGGTATGAGAAAGAGGCTTAAAGGGGGGATTCCCTGGCCTTTGAAATTATTCACAGAACAATTGCCTAGATGGCAAGGGGAGTACTAAAGTATTCGGAAGACATAGGTTATGAAAATGATAAGTGTATCAGTAAACATTCAAGGACGAATGTTCCAAAAGGGGGAATGATGTTACACCCCATGTTTTCATACGTGAAAGTACGCCATAAATAATTTATGAAATCTCAGGAAGGAGATGATACATCCCGTATTTTCGTATGTTAAATTTTCGTCATAAGTTAATCGACATAAGTTCAGGAAGGAAATTATTTTGAGATTATAGGTATTATGCTATTCCAAACAAGTGATAAGTAAATTCGTGGAGGTGAGAGGGTAAGTGAATCAAAGAAAATAAGTTTCGTCGAAGTTTGGCAATTTGGGATAAAATATGGTCCGAGTTATAATACCCAATATTGATGGACTAATGTCATATAAGGTAACACATGACCATGATAGTGAGGGGTATAAGGTGTGTTAAAAACGAGTAGTATTTTAAGTAATTTGAGATAATTCATAATTATATGGATTATCAGGTAATTATTAATTTTAGTGGGAGATTAATTAGAAATTTATGGTTAATTATTTAAGTATAATTTTGGATAATCATTATGGGACAAGACTTCCACTGGGATTCTAGAATTTGTGGCAGCACATTGCCAGCAATATCTTACCTAAGGAAGTGGTGTCATTACTTACATCAATATCTCATTTTGGGTAGAAAAATGCTATCAAGGATTCCTTTCTTAATTCACAAAGTAAGAAAGTCTTATGACTTTGTGAAAATAAAACTAGCATACGGATGAAACTTCAACAAAAGGAATACACAATATTATGATCAAATTAAAAGGAAAGATTCAGCAACTTATTCAAAATATTTGCAACGTGATTTTGTTACAAAGATCATACGAGACTACATAATGTTATAGCAACGGAATTTTGCGATTCTAAGGGAGTACGGTGCAATCTTTCTCAAGATTATCATACGAATCTTTCCCTAATCCGGGTATGTTAAGGCTATCCCTTATTTCTTTTGGCATGGTCCAAATTATACTGAAGAAATGAGAAAATACACAGTTTCCATAAATTACCCTATTCATAGAAATAGTAGGGGTGTCTACATTCTTGATTCCCCATGAGAGTTATTATTATTTTCTGTTCATGGGTCTCAGAATAATACGCAGTTGAAAAAGTTTATCCGGAAGGAATATTGAGATTATTACGTACTTTTCATGCATTTCATACAAATACACTCTCACTTCCACTCGGCAATCTCAAGTCTCTCAAGCAAGCCGGCCGGCCTCTGATGCTCGTACTTCACCCGCTAGCAAGTCAAACACAGAGCCACATACTCTACAATATTTTTCTTCATTCTTCTCCACCAATAGTGCTGCCTCAAATCCTTATACATATGGATGACACCGAGATGAATGGTATACTGCGAACTGTGGGATTCCTCAAGAATCAACCCACGTAGCCCATCCACATTGGGCACACAAATACGACCCTGCATCCACAACACCCCCATCATATCCAATAGAAATTGCCTTGGAATCGCCATGCTACACCGTGTCCTTAAGGACAAGCAAATGGGGGTCGTCATACTGACTCTCTCTTATGCACTCATACAAAGAAGACCGAGAAACCATGAAAGTAATAACCCGGATAGGCTCCAAAACATCTAACCTCATGAGCCGATTGGTCAAGTCCTGAACATCCAATGCTAGCAGCCTCTCACCAGCTAGAATATATGAAAGGTTACCCATACTCTCAGCCTCTCTACTCAAGGCATCAACCACCATATCGGACTTCCCAAGATGGTACAAAATTGTAATATCATAGTATATTAACAACTCTAACCACCCCCGCTGCCTCAAGTTTAGATGCTTTTTCTTAAACAAATGCTGTAAACTCCGACGATCTGTGAACACCTCACATGACACACCGTAGAGATAATTCCTCCAAATACTCAATGCGTGCACAATGACTTCCAACTTTAAATCATGAATGGGGTAGTTCTTCTCATAGGGATTTATCTGGCTCGAAGCATAAGCAATCACCCTACCCCCTGCATCAAGACTCATCTGATGCCAATCTGTGAAGCATCACAATAAACTGCATATAAACCCGATGCTAACAACAAAACTAAAACTGGAGTTGTGGTCAAAGCAGTCTTTAGCTTCTGAAAGCTCCACTCACACTGATCAGACCATCTGAAAAGAGCACCCTTTTGGGTCAATTTGGTTAATGGGGCTGAGATAGATGAAAACCCCTCCAAGAACTGACAATAATAACCCACCAAACCCAAGAAGCTCCAAATTTTTGTAGCTGAAGTATGTCTAGGCCAGTTCTGGACTACCTCAATCTTCTTAGGATCCACTTTAATACCCTCGAATGATACAACATGGCCCAAAAAGGCAACCGAATCCAACCAAAACTCACACTTTGAAAACTGACATATAACTAACTATCCCTCAAGGTTTAAAGTACGATCCGGAGATGCTACTCTTGCTCCTCTCTATTGCGGGAGTGGACCAATATATCATCAATGAATACTCTATTCATCAAATCCATAAAATGATGCTGGGGCATTGGTCAAACCAAATGACATCACTAGTGAACTCATAATGACCATACCGACTCCGAAAAGCTATCTTAGGGACATCCGATGCCCTAATCTTCAGTTGATGGTAGTCTGGTCTCAAATAGTTCTTCGAAAACACTTTGTCACCCTGAAGCTGATCGAATAATTCATCAATTCTCGGCAATGGATACTTGTTCTTGATAGTGACCTTGTGCAACTATCGATAATCTATACACATCCTCATTGAACCATCCTTCTTCTTCATGAACAACACCGGTGCACCCCAAGACGAGACACTAGGTCTAATGAATCCCTTAGCAAGAAAATTATGTAACTCCTCCTTCAGTTACTTCAACTCAGCTGAGGCCACGCGATATGGTGGAATAGAAATAGTTTGAGCGCCTGGAGACAAGTCAATACAGAAGTCGATATTTCTGTTGGATGGCATCCCCATAAAATCTGCAGGAAATACCTGTTGAAACTCGCGCACAAGTGATACTGAGACTATAGAAGGAATCTCCACACTAGGATTGCAAATATAGGCCAAATATACTAGACACCACTTCTCGGCCATGCACCGATCCTTCATATAAGAAATAACCCTACAGGTAGAATGGACAGTAGCCCCCCTCCACTCTAATCCTAGCAACCCCGGCATGGCAAAGCTCATCGTCTTAGCGTGACAGTCCAAAATAATGTGATAAGGTGAAAACCAATATATGTACAAGATAACATCAAAGTCCACCATATCAATCAGTAGAAAATCTATACTAGTCTCAAGACTCCCAATAGAAATCGTACACGAGCAATAAACACGATCTACTATAATAGAATCTCCCACAACCGTGGACATATACAGGAGAACTCAAAGAATCACGAGGCATAATCAGATATGAAGCGAAGTAGGATGACACGTATGATTAAGTCAATACTGGATCAAATAAAATCGAGGCATCCCTATGGAAAGTCGGTACAATACCTCTGATGATGGCATAAGCTGAATTTGCCTTAGGTCTGGCTAGAAATGCATAACAACAGGTTGTGGCCCCACCACTCTGACCTCCACCTTTCGTAAGGCCTCTAACTATATGGCCTCCACCTCTAATGGCCTAACCTCCACCTCTAGCTGCCTGACCCCTGTCTCTAGCTGGCTGTGCGGGCGGTGGAGAAACTGATGCCAACTTAATGGCACGAGAACCCTACTGAGGTCTGCCTCCCATCAATCTAGGATAGTACTTCCTGGTATGACCCGTATCCTACACTTAAAGCACTCTCTCGGCTGTTGAGGCTGCTGAAGCTGAGACTGACCCTGGCGGACTGGATAACCATTGTTGTAACTCTGTAGCGGTGGTGCACTGATGGGATATGAATGTGTACTAAATGCTGGCTGCTCCAGACGAGACCCATAATAACCACGACTGCCTGAAGCACCGGGGGCTACCTGAAGAGCTAACCGAATTGGCCTGGGAGGATGGACTCTACCAAAAGAACATCTGCCTTCCGATGAGGCACCACCGAAACCACAAAATGACGAGGCCTCTTCTCAAACACCATCTCTCTACCCTGACTACAACTCATCTCGATTAGTCTATCAATCTCTATGGCCCACTAGAAAGAAATAGTATCCCCCGTATCCTTGGCCATCTATAGACTGATATCGAAAGTAAGACCATCAATAAATATCATTACCCCCTCCCTACCTATGGGAATCAAAATAGTTGCATGACGGGATAGATCAACAAATCTGGTCTCATATTGGGTGACAGTCATGCCACCCTACTGGAGGCGCATGAACTGCCTGTGGTACATCTCTCTCAGAGTGAAAGGAATGAACTTCTCCAATAATAGCTATGAAAAACTAATCCAAAGTAATGGGAGGTAAACCGGCTGGTCTGCTCCGTACATAAACCTACCACCACCTCTTGGCAGAACGGTCATCTGGAACACTGCAAAGTCGACTCTATTGGACTCCACAATACCCATGTTGCGCAACACCTCATGAAACGGTCCAAGTAGTCCTGGGGGTCCTCAGAAGGTGTACCACCAAAGTGAACAGGAAAGATCTTGGTGAAATTATCCAACCTGCTCAATCCCTGAGAAGACATCGCGGGCCTCTTCCCGGGTTGTGTAGCAAATAACGGGCTGAACTACCCCAACTACTGGAACCGCTGGAGTTTGATAGGGTAACCATATGCTCCAGAGTATGAGTCTTGAGAGTTTGTGCTCCTCCCCCAACCGGAGAGACAGTTGGTGCCATAGGAAATACTCCAGCCTAAGCCACACTCTACATGAGCCCAACTAAGAAGACTAGAGCATCCTAAAGTACGTGAGTAGTGATGAATCCCTTCGAGAACTGAGCGGATCCAACTGCTGCGGTCTAAACTAGGACCTCCTCCTCGTGCTCGGTCTAAGGCTCTGCAACGGGTGCGGTTGCACGTGCTCTATTATTGAGCTCTTCCTTTGTCTCGGCCCCTACCTCGGCACCAACCTGTACCCCCGATAGTGGATGCAACATGGGGCTCTGGCTCCTACCCCGCATTGTACGTGTTCTTGCCATCTGCGACAGAACAAGAATAGAATGGTTCAAACTTCAGTAATGGAATAAAGTCACATGATTGAGAAAGAAAAAAGTGAAATTTTCCTACAGCACTATAGCTTGTACAAGATAAATATAGACGTCTCTGTACCAACCCTCCAGACTCTACTAAGCCTTCTCATTACTCGTGAGATTTAGGCAACCTAGTGCTCTGATACCAACTTGTCACAACCCAAAATCCCACCCCCGGGACTGTGATGGTGCCTAACATTTCACTCGCTAGGCAAGCCAACATTAATTAAATTACTTAACTATTTTTAATAATTCAATAAAAAATATTAGCAATAATAACTGTAAAAGTTTGAAATAGAGTGGTATAATACTGAATAACATAATCTAAACATATCCCATAACCTGAAGTCACGAATAAACGAGCATCTAGAGTGCTACAGATAAAGTCCAAACAAAATACAAGTATTTGAAGCTAAAATAAACAGTAATGATAGAATGGAAAAGGACTTCAGGCCTGTGAACGCCATGCAGCTATACCTCAAGTCCCCACAAGTGGCTGAATCCGAGCAGTCTCGCTATGTGCTATTAGTATCAACTTTGATATCTGCACAAGAAGTGCATGAGTGTAGTATGAGTACAACCGAACTCATGTACCAAGTAAGTGCGGAGCCTAATCTCGACAAAGTAGTGACGAGGCTATGAAAAGTCACTCATAAATAACCTGTACGAGATAATAACAACAGAAAAATAGGGATAGATATAAAGCAATAACTTGAATAAACGGACCCGAAAGTCAACAACCAGAGAGCCCAGAATAGTAGAGTCTCAAGTCTAATATCACAATACTGGTGATAAGTTAACAATCACAAAACATTACAACATATCCAATCTGTTGCAGTGCGCAACCCAATTCCACCTTATTATCATCTGATCATATCATAATCCTTCCTTATTCCTTCTTTAATTTCAATACCATTCAATTTTGTTGCGGCGTTCAACTCGCACCCCAAACAATTTTCAAATCATCAACATACCAATTCAACAATAATATTTACAAAACACCAACATCAAGAAGGTCAATATACAAGACAGTAAAGAACCACATAATAATTGGAGGAACAACATTTTGAAGTGCATCAAACAATACAAGAACAATAGAAAAAGGTAAAACACGTGACAATTTAAATATACAATTAAAGCAAGTGGAAACATGTAAGAAATAAGCAGAAATCATGTGAGGAATGAATAAATTAAGGTAAAGTAGCAGTTAAATGACAAGTAACAAATATAGCATGGAAGTCAAGTAAAACATGTAACGTTTAAAGCATATAACAAAAAATATCATGGAGTGATTGAAACATGGAAACCTAATCCCACATGCTAACTTCCATAATGGCGTATATACACTCGTCACCTCGCATATACGCCATTTCCCACATAGTTTACATAACAACTAATTCAACAATTCCTAAGTCCCTCAAGTTAAGACTAGACATAACACTTACCTCATTCTGCGAACCTAGGAATCATTTAACCATGACTTTGCCTTATGAACAAGCCTCCAAATCAACCAAATCTAGCAAATTATCAACCAAACAGTTCAAAATAAGCTTTAGAAACTACCCATTAATGAATAAGGTTCAATTTTGATCATTATTGAAAAACTCAACAGAAGTCAACCCTGGGCTTGCCTGGTCAAAACCCGAGGTTCACAACATAACCGAAATCTGACCTCAATTTTGAGGTCTAAATCTCAATTTCTTAAAAAATCCTCAATTTCTAACCAAATCCCTTATTTCTACCATGGAAATCCTAGATTTGATGTTGAAATCTCATGAAAAGTAATGGGAAATTGGGATAAAGTGGATTAGAGTTTCTTACCAATGATTTTGGGAAGAAAAGTCTCTTGAAATATCGCCTCTCCAGTGTTTAGGGTTGAGAAATGGTGTAAAACGAGCTAAGTACCGATACAAATCACATGTTAATGCGAACTGTGCATCAGAAGTCCATATGTCGCAAATGCAACGAAAATGATTGCAAATGCGACAAAAATGATCACAAATGCGACAAAAATGATCACAAATGCGAAAATCGTACCTTCGAAAATATGGCCAAATTCTTCTCAATTGCGAAGACGTTCTACTTTTTCTAGGCGTCGCAAATGCGACCAAATTCTTGCAAAAGCAATCCAGTAAAGAGCCACAATCTTTAACTATCCGGTAAAGACTTGAACTATCCAGTAAAGAGCCGCAATCTACTATTATACAGAAGTACTAGGTCTCCTACTTTGAAGTCTTTGTCTTTAATTAAATTGTCATGCCATTTCTTTGTCTTCCTTAAAGATTTCTTAATTTTCATAAGCTTCCATTCTAAATTCGTCCATCTCATTTATCTGTAGTAATTTGTTCTTTCTCGCTAGGCATAGTTTTATGTTCAAGTTTTTAAAGCCCAAAAAACTTTATGTTTAAGTTCAACAGGAAAAAGAATGCTTTTCCATAAGCTAATTGGTAAGGGGTTGTACCAATAGGCGTTTTAAATGTCATTCGGTAGGCCCATAATGCATCATCAAGTTTTATTACCCAATCTTTTCTTGAGTTTCCAACCGTTTTTTCGAGGATTCTCTTTGTTTCAAGATTAGAAACTTCCGCTTGCCCTTGTCTTTGCGCATGATATGGTGTGCCCGTTTTATGAGTTACATCGTACTTAGCTAGTAGGCTAGAAAATTGCATGTTGATGAAATGAGTGCCTTGATCACTAATAATGACTCGCAATGTGCCAAATCTCGTGAAAATATATTTTCTAAGGAAATCACACACCGTCCACGTGTCATTTTGTTTCGTGGGTATGGACTCAACCCATCGTGACAGATAATCTACTTCCATAAGGATGTATTTATAGGAATAGGACGAAGAAAAAGGCCCATAAAATCTATCCCCCATACATCAAATATTCCACATACTTGAATAGAATGCATGGGCATTTTATCTCTTTTGGAGATGTTACCTGTTCATTGACATCTATCACACTTTGCGACATAAATTCTCGCATCCTTGAAAAGGTTAGGCCAAAAAAATCCTGCTTCCAAATCTTGTTAGATGCGTAATGGCCACCAGCCACACCGTCATGATAATTATGCAAAATATTACTCATTTCTATTTCAGGAACACATATTTTAATGAGACCATCTGCATCATATTTGAAAAAGTAAGGATCATACCAAAAATAATATTTAGCATTTGCGAAAAGCTTTTTCTTTTGTTGGTAGGAAAATCCTTGAGGTATCCAGTTGACAACCTAATAGTTGGCAATGTCCGTAAACCATGGGGTTCGATCAACTAGTGTTGCAATTAAGAAGATTTGCACATCAGGGAATTCTTCCCTGATATCAGTACATTCTTCCCTGATATCAGTACATTCTAAAGGCGGATTTTCCAGTTTGACAAGTGATCTACCACCTGATTTTCAGATCCTTTTCGATCTTTAATTTCAAGGTCAAATTTTTGTAACAACAATATTCACCTTAGCAATCGAGGTTTAGCTTCCTTTTTTACTAAGAGGTATTTTAATGCTGCATGGTCAGTGTATACTATGACCTTAGTTCCGATAAGGTAAGATCGAAATTTATCAAAGTCAAACACTACTGCCAATAATTCTTTCTCAGTGCAAACATAATTCAATTGAGCATCATTAACAGTTGTACTAGCGTAGTATATTGGTCTAAAAATGTTATCCCTCTTTTGTCCTAAAACTGCTATTACCGCTATATTACTTGCATCACACATTATTTCGAAAGGTTGACTCCAGTCAGGGGTGACTACAATAGGCGTGTCAACTAATTTCTATTTGAGGATTTCAAAAGCTTTCTTGCACTCATCTGAAAAATCAAACCCCACATTTTTCATGAGTAGGTTAGTTAAAGGTTTTGAAATTTTTTTTATGAACCTTTTATTAAAACCTGCATGTCCTAAGAAACTTCTAATGCCTCTTACGGTTGTGGGAGGGGGTAATCCTTATATGATAATGATTTTTGCTTTATCAACTTCTATTCCCTTAACAATTATTTTGTGTCCTACCACAATTCCTTCCTGTACCATAAAATGGCATTTTTCCCAATTTAAGACCAAGTTAGCTTCCTCGCATATTTTGAGTATTAGGCTTAAATGATAAAGGCAATCGTTAAATGTTTTTCCGAAAAGAGTGAAATCATCCATGAAAATTTCATGAAAGTTTTCAGTTTTATAAAAAAAGATAGCGATCATGCAACGTTGAAATGTAGCAGGGGCATTGCATAATCCGAATGGCATTCTCCTATAGGCATATGTACCTAGGGGACATGTAAAAGTAGTTGTGTCTTGGTCTTCTGGAGCAATTGGTATCTGGTTGTATCCTGAGTATCCATCAAGAAAACAATATAAATCATATACTGCTATTCTTTCTAACATTTGATCAATAAAGGGGAAAGGAAAATGATCTTTTCTTGTGGCATCATTAAGTCATCTATAGTCAATACAAAATATCTATCATGTCACTATTCGTGTTGGTATACGTTCATTATTTTCATATTTAACGACTCTCATGCCTCCTTTTTTCGGGTCTTTTTGGACAGGACTTACCCAAGGACTGTCTGATATGGGATAGATGATACCTGCTGCCAAACGTTTCACTACTTTCTTTTAACTGCTTCTTCCATTGAAAGGGTTAAAGACTTATTGAGGTTGAATGTCACACCAACATTGTCTCAACCGAAGATTATTACTTTTACTCATGCCGATAAGTCTTAGGATCAAATTCCCACATATACCAAGGGCCTTATATCACACGAACACATTGTAAAATCCTCAACTAGCTACAACATCTCATGCATACACCCATAAAGTATAACCACATGGCATAACATATCATCTATATGTCCATAGAAACAACTCTGACCGCAATGGCCGCCCATTACCAAACTCGATACTGGAAAACACGCTCATATTGACTAGAACAATGTTCTAAATCTTCACAATGCTGAAAATAATGCAAGAACCATGTGACACTCATAACTACTTGTCCGATCAACAAGACACATCAAGCGCCACCCGGGCACATACATCGCAATCCAAACCCAACGTGCACAACTCGAATATAACTAAATAAGAAGAGAGGAACACGTGAGAGAACCATCAAACAAGCCTAACAGTCACAACTCCCCACCAATACTGTACTACGGATCCAATCCTCAAGGAAGAAGAAAGATACACGCAACTACCACAATAAATTCTTACCTTAATATGATCTCTCTGCGGCACATTACCTAGCACCAACACACCCATTCAAAAAGAACACAAGGTCCCCATCCTCCACTCAGAATCACGAGTAAGGTAAACATCTCAACAAGTAAACCATCCTATTAACTTAACCTCGTAAAACCAGAACCACAACACGTAACAACATCCCTTGCATGTAGGGAACCTAAATTACAAGTTGGGCCAAACCATCTAGAGATCACATCAAATCCTACCATATTTAACTAGTAGAAAGTACACCCAAGTCTCATGACTTACAATAGCAACCAAACCAGAATGATAGACAGGGGCTATCACAATAAAATTCTTAACTGGTGTGAACACATGAACAGAGTACAAGAATCACAAAACACAACCATATTTGAAGCAAGGTAGGATAAATCCTACCAATAAATGGGACCGGATCGAAGTAACACAAATGCATCTCTATACTCAACTGAAACCATACCTGAAAGGACATCATCTAGTGAATCGACCTGTGCCCAACCATAAAGAGGGAAATAAAGGGTCCGACCTATCACGCCCCAAAATCGAGGGACGCGACCGGCACTCAATCGTGTGACCCCAGTCAAGCGAACCTGATTTGCCTTTCCTATCCCACGCGTTACCCCGTGATTTCAATACACATTATTCAAGTAGAATAGCCATTTATAGCTTCAGCATAAACTTTCAACTTGAATTCACTTCTACTTTTTATCATTACTAACACATGATACAAAATACTTACAAAATACATACCACATTAACAACGTGGACCACGATTCCAAACTGTACGCTTACTACCCAAAATACATATATACTTTCCCCGCATTGTGTCTACGGAGCCTCTACAAGTACAAAAGATTTATATACTACTTGCCGGCAACAAGGCCCCGGCTATACCTTACACTACACCATAAACTCAAAATAAGGTGATATGATCCACACGTGGCCTTGGGAGGAAGTGGGGCTTACCCGAACAGCTGACGGAAAGGAGAGCAGGCACCACTGAAGTTGGCTTGAATTACCAGCTGTAGAACCACTTACATTCATATAAGAAAATGTTGCGCCCCCGGCAAAAGGGACGTTAGTACTGTGGAATAGTACTAGTATGTATGAACAAACTTTATCCCAAGTACAATCAACAATACGCAAGTAAGAAACAGTAATAGAACCAATCAATCAATGCACGTGGAAAAGAACAACCAAATCATCAAGTTTAACAATCTCTCATTTTCCCCTTTTAACATTTCCATATTCAAGAGATTCCCCAATTTTTCATTTCGATGGTGATAACGATCACATTCCGTCCTTATTACCTCAGTCTCCCTTATTACCTCGGCCTCCCTTATTCCCTCGGCCACCCTTATATCCTCGGCCACCCTTATTACCTCACATCTTATTATCTTTATTAGTTCGTGTAGCGGCACGCAACCCGATCCCACCCGACAATCATATTCTGTAATAATTAACCACAACAATCAATCACAAGAATCAACATTTCAAGGAACACAAGTTCATATCAACAATTTATTTATTTGGGCCCAAGCCACCATAGTTCTTACCAAGCAGTAATTCATGTACACGGTGTTGCCATAATCGTTCAACTCATTTACATCGTTTCACAATACCCTTTTTCCATTACTTTCCACGCACGACTTTTAGCCATTATATACATTCCCACACTTGGGCGCATCAACAATATTCCATTCATTAACACATACTTTCATATCAATACTCTCAAGCATTTACGAGCTTTGCACATAATGAGACAGGCACATCGATACACCTTTCACAACCTCATTTAGCACGGTAATATGACAATCAACTAAGACAAATCAAAGAGTAGAATATTAAGTCTCAACACATTTGAACAATCAATTCAGATATTATAAACAAGGTACACGTGTCGTATGCTCGGACCCAACAAGGGTATTCTACAAAGGTTAAAGTTAGCCATACATACCTGGGGTCGAAATCCCTTTCTAACTTTTACTCTCAAATCACCGGACCGACAAGCACCTTCAATCTAATTCAAAATGCGGCACATTTAAACTTAGAATTAGGAATCATAAACATGTCTTGAACCCATTGGAGCTTTCTATCAAACCCTAGGTGTTCCTTTAGATTAAATAACCCCTTTTTAGTGAAAGGTTACTCCAACCTATTTTCCTTTACTAGATTATGATAAATTGGGTACATGCATGCAAGATTCTTATCCCTATCTTTATGAACTATCCTACCCATGTTTTATTTTAACAAAAATCTAGAAATTAGAGTTAATGAGGTAGAAGCTTACCTCTTAGAGTGAAGAAATTTGTGCCCTACTTGATTAGTTCCAAGCTTGAGTGATGAAGGAAGACCAATTTGATGAAGTTGGGACTTTCTCTCTCTAGGACCCACTCTTTCCTCTCTCTAATATATCAGAAAATGGTTAAAAATTGAAAGGGAGGGGTGTTTTAATGAACTGGGGTCAGGTTTTAAAAATTAGAAAAATAGGGCCCGACACAAGAATGCGGTCAGGAATACAGTCGCATTCCTGACATGCAGTCCGCAGAATCGACCGCATAATGGCCCTCAAGATGGGCCAAAATTAAAAACACACTGCCCAGGTATGCGACCATTGTGCGGTCTGCATACACATTATGCGATCGCATAACGCGTCGCATAACTTCCCTCCCAAAAATCAAAGGCAACAATGCGACAAATATGCGGTCCACAGAACTGAAATGCGATCACACATTGGACCGCATAGTTGATCTCAAATGGGGCAGTGATCTGCCCGGGTATGCGACCATTAGGCGGTCTGCATACATGTTATGCGATCGCATAGTGCGTCGCATAACACCCATTTTCTGGGAAATATTTTATTCTTTAAGTCTCGGGGTACTTTTTACTCAATTTTGGTCCGTTTTAAAAATTTCCACAATGAAACAACTCGGGGACTCATTCGGGCATTATTTTTAAATAAGAAAATTTTACGGGTCTTTACATCCTCCCCCCCTTAAAAATCATTCGTCCTCGAATGAGGGTTTTTGGAAATCATTTAGTTTTGAAATCATGATATGCAACTTCCAGATTTTCATTAACTCCAATATTTCAGAAGAAATTCGCTAGAGTTCCCTTTGTAATTAGACCTATCTACCTGTTAGAGAGCCCCCGAAAAACATTTCCAAGCACCATTACATAGTTTTAATCACCCAATAACTCACACACAACGTTGTTATCTCAACAATTTGCAAATATTCAATCATTTTGTCAACTACACATAGTTCTTTCCTCCTATACCACAAATGTGCACATGATTCAAAGTTTTGCACATAACTTGGTCATTTTAATGAGTCCCATACAACCCAATCACCTCAATATACTATATTCATTCCCATTAATCATTACCAACCTACACTACTATTAATCACTTGCCTAACACATATGTTCCAAAAAACTGTCATTTACCTCAAGGGTTGCACACTACCCAAATAGAACTGCGGATTCAGTTTTAGCACACATTGGAAAATCACAACAATAAGGCAATTAGGGGAAGATGGGGTGATTTTGCACAAAACCAAACATAAAGTATAATTTGCTTAGAGATGACAGTTCTGACGAACACTACTAGACTTATTCAAACAAATGGGGATATTTTTCTTTCATCACATCTTCCGCTTCCCACGTGGCTTCCTCAACGGCTGACTTCACCACAACACTTTAACTGAATCAATTCCTTTGTTCCTCAATCTTTGGACTTGTCTATCAAGAATGGCAACCGGAAACTCTTCATATGATAATTCTTCATTAACCTCGATAGTCTCAACTGGAACGATGGCTGATGGATCTCCAACCACTTTCTTCAACATGGATACACGAAACACCGGGTGCACTAATGACAATTCATGGGGTAATTCCAACCTATAAGACACTTGCCCTATCCTTTGAGCAATCCGATATGGCCCGAGATACCTTGGGCTCAATTTCCCTTTCTTTCCAAACCTCATCACTCCCTTCATGGGAGATACCTTGAAGAATACCCAATCATCAACTTGGAATTCCAATTCTCTTCGACGAACGTCCGCATAGGATTTTTGACGGCTTTGAGCGGTTTTCATCCTCTCCGGAATGACTCTGACTATTTCCAATGCATGGTGCATAAGATCTAGCCCTAAAAATTCTGCTTCACCAATCTCGAACCATGCAATCAAAGATCTACACCTCCTTCCATACAATGCCTCAAATGGGGCCATCTGAATATTAGCGTGAAAGATGTTATTGTAAGAAAATTCGATAAGCGGTAAATGATCATCCCAACTACCCTTGAAGTCCAACACACAAGACCGTAACATATCTTCAAGCGTCTGAATAGTCCGCTTTGCCTGACCATCAGTCTGCGGATGGAAAGTTGTGCTGAGATTTACTTGAGTACCCAAACCTTGCTGAAATTTCCTCCAAAAATTAGCCGTGTACTGGGCTCCTCGGTCTGAGATAATAGAAACTGGAGTACCATGAAGCCTGACTATTTCCTTGGTATATAACTGAGCGTACTGTTTTGCAGTATAAGTAGACTTGACCGGCAAGAAGTGAGTTGATTTCGTGAGTCGATCCAGTATCACCCAAATCGAGTCGAACTTACGCTGAGTGCGAGGTAACCCTACCACTAAATCCATGTTGATCATTTCCCATTTCCACATTGGAATTTCCATAAGCTGAGTTAACCCACCAGGCCTTTGATGCTCGGCCTTCACCTGCTGACGATTCGGACATTTAGATACAAAGTGTGCCACACCTCTTTTCATACCGCTCCACCAATAAACTTCCTGGAGATCTTCATACATTTTCGTAGAACCTGGGTGCATGGAATACCTGGAACTGTGAGCTTCCGCCATCACCCTCTCCCGAAGATTATCCATATCAGGAACACATAGCCTTCCATGGCACTGCAAAACACCATCATCGCTTCCGAGTGAAAATGCTGAAATCTTGCTATTCAAAACTGCCTCCTTCAACTGCGCCAATGTTGGATCAATAAACTGCTTCTCCTTGACTTCCGCTACAAGTGATGATTCTGCCCCATTATGCACCATGACTTTCCCCTCGTCTGAGATCGAGAGACAGACCCCCCGACTAGCCAATTGACAAACCTCCCGAGCCAACGACCTCTGATCTTCCTCCGAATGAGCTAGACTATCCATAGACTTCTGACTGAAAGCGTCAGTCACTACATTTGCTTTCCCTGGATGGTACAAAATGTTCATATCATAATCCTTAAGCAATTCTAACCATCGCCGCTGCCTTAAATTCAACTCCTTCTGCTTGAACAAATATTGGAGACTCTTGTGGTCTGAGAACACGTCCACATGGACCCCATACAAATAATGCCGCCATATTTTTAATGCAAACACAACTGCCGCGAGTTTTAAATCATGCGTCGGATAATTCTTCTCATGATTCTTGCGTTGCCTGGAAGCATAGTCTATAACCTTCCCGTGTTGCATTAACACACATCCTAAACCAACCCTTGAAGCATCGCAATAAACCAAAAATCCCTCCGTGCCTTCTGGCAAAGTTAACACTGGTGCTGAAGTCAATCTTGATTTCAATTCCTGAAAGCTCTTCTCACAAGCGTCAGACCATTGGAACTTAGTTCCCTTCTGCGTCAGTTTAGTCAATGGGGAGCGAGGGTAGAGAACCCCTATACAAACCTCCGATAATACCAGGCTAGACCAAAGAAACTGCGAATCTCTGCCAGGGTCGTTGGTCTAGGCAAATCCTTCACCGCTGTGATCTTCTGGGGATCAACATCAATCCCTTATCTAGAAACAACATGACCCAAAAATATGACTGACTCCACCCAAAATTCACATTTTGGAAACTTGGCATACAATTGATGCTGATGAAGAGTCTGCAGAACTGCCCTGAGGTGATCAACATGATCCTCCCGACTTCGCGAGTAGAAAAGGATGTCATCAATAAAAACAATCACGAAGGAGTCAAGAAACGGTTTGAAAACCCGATTCATAAGATCCATGAAAGCCGCTGGAGCATTGGTCAGTCCAAAGGACATTACCAAAAATTCAAAATGGCCATAACGAGTTCTGAAGGTGGTCTTAGGAATATCCTGCTCTCTGATCTTCAACTGGTGATACCCCGACCGTAAATCAATTTTGGAGAAGAACTTCGCACCCTGCAATTGGTCGAACAAATCATCTATCCGAGGTAATGGATACTTGTTTTTGATAGTGACTTTGTTGAGCTGCCGATAATCAATACACATCCGAAGCGACCCATCCTTCAACCTGACGAAAAACACCGGAGCGCCCCACAGCGACACACTCGGCCGAATGAACCCCTTCTCTAATAAGTCTTTCAACTGCTCCTTTAACTCACTCAACTCTGCTGGCGCCATTCTATATGGTGGAATAGATATTGGCTGCGTATCTGGCAATACATCAATCCCGAAATCGATCTCTCTATCTGGCGGAATCCCTGGAAGCTTGTCCGAAAATACTTCAAGAAACTCATTCACGACTGGGACGGACTCGGGGGCAGATACTTCTGAAGTGTTGTCCGCAACCTGGACCACATGATAAACACACCCCTTTTTAATCATATTCGAGGCCTTAAGGTAGGAAATAAACCTACCCTTTGGCACCACACCATTCCTTTTCCACTCAATAACTGACTCGTTAGGAAACTCTAGTCTCATAATTCTGGTTTGGCAGTCGAGTTTAGCAAAACACGAGTAAAGCCAATCCATTTCCATGATAACATCGAATCTACCATCCCTAGTTCGATAAGGTCGGCCGTGGTATCTCGACCACACACCGTGACAACACAATTCCTATAGACTTGTGCGGCTGTAATGGAATCACCAACCGAAGTCGACACAGAGAACGGATCATGAAGTTGTTCGGGTTCTATCCAAAAACTTGAAGCAATAAATGGGGTAACATAAGACAAGGAGGACCCCAGATCAATAAAAGCATAACAATCAAGGGCTTGAACAACCAGAATACCTGTAACAACATATAGAGAAGCCTCCGCACTATGGAGACCACTCAAAGCATAGAACCGGCTGGGTCCACCTCTACCACAAACTCCACCTCTAACTGTACCACGCCCTGCTGGAGCTGGAGGACGTACTGAAGATGCGGCGACTGAAGAACCGGACAGCTGAGCAAAACCGCTATCCATGCCCTGATTGGGCACACGACAATCCCGCCCAATATGACCTCTCACTTTACACCCGTAGCATATCGGGCTATCCAGGTAACAAGGCTCGGTATGGAACCTCCCACACTTAGGGCATGGAGCCCTCCTCTGCTGCTGGAACCTCCTTCCTGGACGACCGGACTGATGGGGTCTCCTACTGTCTGATCCTGGTCCCCAGCGACTGCTCTACTGATAATGGCACTGATGGAGATGCACTGGATGAGGACTGAGCATAAGACTGGGATGGACTTGATGGTCCTCTCCCCTGAACTGGTCTCCCTCCTCCAACTGAACTCCCCAAGTGGCCCGCTGACCGGTCCCTGCTAATACTCTCCCTCTCCGACCTTATCTTCAATTTCCTAGCCTCCGTGGCCTGGGAGAATCCCACTATATTACCATAATTCATGTCTGAGTGCAAGGAAGCTGTAGTAGCTTCCTTCACAACCAAGGGATTGAGGCCCTGAACAAACTGTCGAACTTTGGCACCCATAGTCGATACCAACTGAGGAGCGTACTTGGACAACCTCACGAACTCCATGTGGTACTCCCACACACTCATGTTACCCTGCTTGAGAACCTCAAACTACGTAGCATGGGTGGCCATAGCCTCGGCATGCAAGAAGTGATCCATGAAAGCATCAACGAACTCATTCCATCTCGCCGTAGGACTTCCCTCCCTACAGGAATTCTCCCACATCTCGAACCATGAATACGCTGCTCCCCTCAGCCTGTAAGATGCTAACTCAACCCCCTTTGTCCTTGTATCCTTCATAACCCGAAGCGTATTGCACATCTCATCTAGAAAATCTTGCGGATCGGCCTCCGGATCAATACCTGAGAACTCTGGAGGGGCGAACCGCAGAAACTGGTTGACTCTGGAACCGGTGGAATCTCCCTGTCCGCTAGAGGATGCAGGGGCAACATGAGATCCTTGGGCATGAGCGGCCACTAACTGAGTCAACATATGAATAGCTTCCCTGAGGTCCCCATCAAAAGTACCGGGACCTTAAGCTGGAACCGAAGAAGGATCAGGAATACCAGCGGGAGGGGTTGCAGCACCCTCTGCCACAACAGGAATAGGAACACTTTGGTCTGGAACAGAAAGGCCAGGTGGATTCAAAGTCGGGGACTTGCTCTCACCCGCACTATCGGGTACAGATTTCATAGCCACACTTGGGGTGGCATCGGCCTCTAGGTCGAGCCGAGCTCTCTTCTTTATTACTGAAAAATTTTGTAACAGAGCACGAGTTAGACAAGAATATTTTCACTTTCCACTTCACCGCACGATATAGATTATCAATGAAAAGGGTGTTTCCTAAATGTCCATGTAGCCCCCAAATTATAGATGTGGTCGACAACACACCGATAAGAAGGCCTCTACTAGACACAGCTCCGAGACATCCTAGGACACTTTTAAAACCTTAGGCTCTGATACCAAGTTTCTCACGCCCCAAAATTGAGGGACGCGACCGGCACTCAACCGGGTGTACTCAGTCAAGCGAACCTGATTTGCCTTTCCTATCCCACGCGTTACCCCGTGATTTCAATAGACACTATTCAAGTAAAATAGCCATTTATAGCTTAAGCATAAACTTTCAACTTGAATTCACTTCTTCTTTTTATCATTACTAACACATGATACCAAATACTTACAAAATACATACCACATTAACAACGTGGAACACGATTCCAAATCGTACGCTTACTATCCAAAATACATATATACTTTCCCCACATTGTGTCTACGGAGCCTCTACAAGTACAAAAGATTTATATACTACTTTCCGGAAACAAGGCCCCGGCTATACCTTACACTACACCATAAACTCAAAATAAGGTGACATGAGCCACACGTGGCCCCGGGAGGAAGTGGGGCTCACCAGAACAACTGATGGAAAGGAGAGGAGGCACTACTGATGGTGGGCTGAATTACCTGCTGTAGAACCACCTACATTCATATAACAAAATGTAGCGCTCCCGGCAAAAGGGACGTTAGTACTGTGGAATAGTACTAGTAATATGAACAAACTTTATCCCAAGTACAATCAACAATACACAAGTAAGAAACAATAATAGAACCAATCAATCAGTGCACGTGGAAAAGAACAAAAGAATCATCAAGTTTCACAATCTCTCCTTTTCCCCTTTTAACATGGCCATATTCAAGAGTTTCCCTGATTTTTCATTTCGATGGTGATAACGATCACATTCCGTCCTTGTTACCTCAGCCTCCCTTATTACCTCGGTCTCCCTTTATCCTTCGGCCACCCTTATTACCTCACATCTTATTATCTTTATTAGTTTGTGTTGCGGCGCACAAATCGATCCCACCCGACAATCATATTTTATAACAATTAACCACAACAATCAATCACAAGAATCAACATTTCAAGGAACACAAGTTCATATCAACAATTTATTTATTTGGGTCCAAGCCACCATAGTTCTTACCAAGCAGTAATTCATGTACACGGTGTTTCCATAATCGTTCAACTCATTTACATCGTTTCACAATACCTTTTTTCCATTACTTTCCACGCACAATTTTTAGCCACTATATACATTCCCACACTTGGGCGCATCAAAAATCTTCCATTTATTAACACATACTTTCATATAGATACTCTAGAGCATTTATGAGCTTTGCACATAATGAGACAGGCACATCAATACACCTTTCAAAACCTCATTTAGCACGGTAATATGACAATCAAGTAGGAAAAATCAAAGAGTAGAATCTTAAGTCTTAACATATTTGAACAATCAATTCACATATTATCAACAAGGTGAACATGTCGTATGCTCGGACCCAACAAGGGGATTCTACAAAGGTTAAAGTTATCCATACATACTTGGGGTCGAAATCCCTTTCTATCTTTTACTCTCAAATCACCGGACTGACTAGCACCTTCAATCTAATTCACAATGCGGCACATTTAAACTTAGAATTAGGAATCATGAACATGTCTTGAACTCATTAGAGCTTTCTATCAAACCCTAGGTGTTCCTTTAGATTAAATAAACCTTTTTTAGTGAAAGGTTACTCCAACCTATTTTCCTTTACTAGATTATGATAAATTGGGTACATGCATGCAAGATTCTTAACCCTATCTTTATGAGCTATCCTACCCATGTTTTATTTTAACAAAAATCTGGAAATTAGGATTAATGAGGCAGAAGCTTACCTCTTAGAGTGAAGAAATTTGTTCCCTACTTGATTAGTTCCAAGCTTGAGTGATGAAGGAAGACCAATTTGATGAAGTTGGGACTTTCTCTCACTAGAACCCACTCTTTCCTCTCTCTAATATATCAGAAAATGGTTAAAAGTTGAAGGGGAGGCGTGTTTTAATGAACTGGGGTCGGGTTTTAAAAATTTTAAAAATAGGGCCTGACACAAGAATCTGGTCAGGAATGCGATCGCATTCCTGACATGTGGTCCGCAAAATCGACCGCCTAATGGCTCTCAAGATGGGCCAAAACTAAAAACACACTGCCCAGGTATGCGACCATTGTGTGGTCCGCATACACGTTATGCGATCGCATAATGCATCGCATAACTTCCCTCCCAAAAATCAAAGGCAACAATGTGACAGATATGGGGTCTGCAGAACTGAAATGTGATCGCACATTGGAGCACATAGTTAACCTCAAATGGGCCAGTGATCTGCCCTGGTATGCGACCATTATGTGGTCCGCATACACGTTATGCAATCGCATAGTGCGTCGCATAACACCCACTTTATGGGAAAATTTTTATTCTTTAAGTCTCGGGGTACTTTTTACTCAATTTTGGTCCGTTTTGAAAATTTCCACAATAAAACAACTCGGGGACTCATTCGGGCATTATTTTTAAACAAGAAAATTTTACAGGTCTTTACACGACCTCCCCGTCTAGGGCGACCTCTACCCGACTGACCTCCACCCCTAGTTGGCGGTGTAGGTATAGCAGCAACTGGAGCAAAACTCATAGCCTGAATACCTTGATGTGACACATCTGTCTGGAATCTGGGACAATCTCTCACAACGTGGCTGGTATATCCACACTCAAAGAAACCTCTCTACTGACATGGCTATGGAAGCTGTCCGGTATGGGTACTCCAAGACCAATGGATATCAGAAAGACTGTGCGAAGTTTGAAATCTTTAGCACCTACTGAAATGGAACATCCGTCTCTAACTCTGCCATGCTGAATAAGATACTAGAACTGAGCCCCTCAATGAACCTGCAGACTCGCTCTCTAACTGTAGAGACCAAAGCAGGCGCATGTTTGGAAAAATCAATGAATCTAACAGCACACTCTGACATTGACATAGTACCCTAGCACAACTGCTCAAACTTCACGCGCTATGCATCTTGAAGGGTCTGGAAACAAACTCTCTCAAGAACATCTCTAAAAAGCTGAGGCCATAAAAGTAAAGTGCATCAGTTGCGCTACCCTCCTCATAAACCCGCCACCACTGATACGCTGCTCCTGATGACTAAAATATAATAAAAGCAACCCCACTCGTCTCCACATTACCCATGGTGCGGAGAATACGTTGGTACTCCTCTAGAAAATAATGTGCATCCTCTGAAGCCAAACCACTGAAAGTAGGAGGGTGATACTTCTTGAAACTCTCATGTCTAAGTTGCTCCTCCTTAGATGTTGCTGCCTAACTGTGGGTTGAACCGGCACAACAGACTGTGCTGGCATGACACCTGGAACTTGACAAATGTGGACTTGCTGATCTGGAGTTTGGGCGGCGGGAGTCTGAGCTCCTCCCCCGGTCTGCGAAGTAGCTGGTGCAACTGGAATAAATCTTGACTTGGATAATGAATCAAACATGCTCAGGAATAGTGCTAAAGTCTCCTGAAGTCTCGGGGTAGCAACAGGCGCCTCCGGTGCCTATCCCCCAACCGGAGCTACTTGTGGCTCCTCAGCTGCTGCTCTGGTAGGTGCTCTAGCTGTAGCACGTGCTCCTCCTCGAACTCTAGCTCTGCATCTGGCAGGCCCCCAACATCACTGACTCTAGGGGCAGCATCGTTAATAACTGCAGCATGGTTCTCACCATCTGTGAGAGAATAGAATGACAAAGGCTCAAACTCCGAAATCAATAAACCCGTACGATAGGAATGAAATAAGTGACATTTCCTAAGAGCTTTGTAGCCTATCGAAGATAAGTACAGTTGTCTTCGTACCGATCTGCAAGACTCTACTAACTCACTTATGACTCGTAGAACCTATGAACCAAGAGCTCTGATACCAAGTTGTCACGACCCAAATTTCCCTCTGTAGGATGTCGTGATGGCATCTAGTCTCTACGACTAGGTAAGCCTAACATTTACTGAATTAAATGACAAAAATTAACCAACAAAACTATTAAACATAAACCATAATTGTTATATAAAGTAAACAATCCCAACATGATACAATATCCAAAAACCAGTAGTACAAGTCATAAGCTCTACTGAGTTCACTAGGAAATTTCTAAGTACAACTGTTTCGGAATAGAAATAAACTGTACAAAAGAACTTCAGAAGGTGACTCTGAGTCCTACGAACACGGTGGTAGGTATTGCTTGAGTCTCCGTATAAATGCTTGATCAACTAGCTAATGATCAACAAACTCCGAAGTACCTGGATTTGCACAAAAGTGTGCAGAAAGCGTAGCATGACTACACCACAACGGTACCCAGTAAGTATCAAGACTAACCTCGATGGAGTAGTGACGAGGAACAATCAAGTCACCTACTAGACATAATAGTCTGTACAAGTATACATGTGAAACTAACAGGGAACAATATGAATATAAAGCCAAGCACGGTAAACGACAACAATACTTGCAATAGAAAAATAGAAGTAACAATTAGCAACAAGGAACAACATGTAATATCACCGTAGAGTAAGCTGAATACAGTTTAAGTCCGAGGAAACCAAGAAAGGAAAACAAGTAACAACTCAATAAGAGCAACCTTTTTCACACAAGATTTATTCACTCATTTCCTCGAGGTTCCAGACCTCATAATCACAAATCATGGATCCTAATTCATGAACCCCAATCACCTGGCATTTTGTGCCCACATTACAAATCACAATCGCACGGACAACTAATATGCCAATACCATTAATATGTCATAACGGCACGGACAACTCAAGTGCCAATACCATTAATAACTCATAACTGCTCGGACAACTTATGTGCTAAGGGAGTGATAATATCTCATATCCGTGTGGACAACTCATGTGCCAACAATAATAAAAACTCATAACCGCACAGACAACTCACGTGCCACTAGCACAGCTCTCACACAGAAGGAAGGTAAACGAGAATATATGTGAATGGTCAATAAACATCAGGATTCATCTTCTTAAACCGTTATGAGTGATTATTTATGTGTATGCTTGTGTAAATGTTCTATTGCAACTAGAGTCAACAAGTAAGAGTAGAGACAACGAATGACACATAGGAAACAACACAACAATACATAAAATTCATAACTCACACAAGGTAGGCACACCACTATACAAATATCATCAATAACAATGCGCCCATGCCATCACAAGTCATTACAAATCATCCCCGACATAGCCCACCTTGTCTCTCCACGCAACAATAAAGTAAAGTCCCACCTTGTCTCGCGGCACGTATATAATAATATTCACGCCTTGTCTCGCCACATGTGCAAACTCACTCACACACACAGGCGCGCGCGCACGCGCACACACACACACACACACACACACACACACACACACACACACANATATATATATATATATATATATATATATATATATATATATATATATATATATATATCTCCCACCTTGTCACGCCGCATGTGCAAATATCAATGATAACAATAGCACGAACAACTCACGTGCAAATACCCCGACAATCTTCTCAACAATATCACATGTGCCAAAAATATAACAACACAATATAATGATTTGCACCACATGTGCCCATATGCCACAAAATTTCCTCAAACAATTCCAATACCACAACCACACATAGCCCTCAGCTCAAAAACACAGAGTACAACAATAACAACAACAATAACATGAGAGTACGATAAGTACATCAACATAAGAATTAAAAAACACAAAGCAATGGAAGAACAAGCTCACAATGGAAGACATAACAAGTAAAAATGGTTTCAAACAAGAATAACTCAATAACGGGAGAGACAATGTGTAACAACGATACCCAATAAGAGTAACTCAACAACTAAAGGGATAACATGTAACAGTGTTTCCAAATAAGTACAACTCGACGACAAGAGAGATAGAATGTAACAATGATTCTAAGTAGGTACAACTCAACGATAAGGGAGATAACATGTAACAATGATTCCAAATAAGGATAAGTCAACAATGGAACGGATAATAATAACTTCAATTAAGGTTAAGAAATTAACAATAACTTTAGTTAAGGTTAAGAAATTATGGATGAGATAACATGGAAATAAAAGAGGTAACAACTTCAATTAAGTCATATAAGAGTTTATTTGGAAATAAAGGTACAACATGAACCAATCAACTTCAATTAAGACATGTAAGAGTAACTCTAGCAATGGAGGATATAACATGATGAGACAACTTCATTTTGAATGTACATGATAACCTAAGAGTCTAAGTTGGTCAAATTTCCAAATATAAGCCATATACACACTCGTCACCTAGTGTACACGTCTTTCACGTACTTCAAATAGTACAAACAAACAATTTCATACGGGGTGGCTCCCCCACACAACGTTAGGCAAGATACTTACCTCGAAAGCCCTCAATCAATTCTCAAAAATAGCTTTTCCTTTACAATTTACCTCCTCTCGGCACAAATTTAACCAAAATTGACTTAATAACATCAAATAATACAAGAGAATTCAATTCCACTAATTAAAGCTACAATCTTTACGTAAAAATCAACAAAAGTCAATCAGGGACCCACCCGGCCAAAACCCAGCTCCAATGGTAGAATCCGACTACCCATGATCCCGTGAGTTCATGTATGTGATTAGTTTCAAAATTCGAGTCCAATCGACTCTCAAAACTCAAATTCTTATTTTTCAAAAACTTGACAAAGTTTCACAAATTTTCACTTTGAATCATATGATTTTGATGTTAAAATCTAAGATATATTGATGGAATATGATTATAAATAAATAAGAATAACTTACCCAAAGAGTGTAGATGAAAATCCCTCTTCAAAGTCTAGAGTTCCAAAACACGAAAATGAGACAAAAAATCCCGTCCCTCGGGTTTGTCCAATCGCAGGTGTCGCAATTGCAACCTGGGGTTTTCAATTGCGAACCCCAGAAATGAGAAGAAGCCATCGCAAAAGCAAGTCCCTCACACCCCTACTGCAGTGGCAAACACGACATTTTGCTCGCAATTGCTAACCAGTGACAAATCGCAAAAGCGATCAGGATCAGTAGCAAATGCGAATCAAGCTTACCCAGTCCCCCATCGCAAATGCGAATCTAACAAACTAAGCCTATTATCGCAATTGCAAACAAAAACTCGCAAATGCAAGACCTGAGACATATGTGCAAAAACCAACAAAATTAAACTTTGTCAACACTCCATTATGCGTCCGAAACTCACCCGAGCCCCTAGGGCTCCAAAACATACATCAATACAAGTCTAAGAACATACCACGAACTCGCTCGTGCGATCAAATCATCAAAAAGACATCCGAAACCACGAATCGGACCTCGAAACACATGAATTCAACATGAAACTCAAGAACTTCTAAAAACACAACCGACGTTCGCTTCCTAACAAATCACTTCTAAATGACGCCAAACTTTATGGACAAGTTCCAAATGACAAAACACAGTTATTCCAAGTCTAATAACAGAAATCAAACCACGATAGCTACGAAGTCAACCTACGGTTAAACTTATCAAAAGTTTAAACCTTTAAATTGCCAACTTTTGGGAAAACAACACATATCAACCAACGAACCTTCGAAATTGATTCTTGTCTTATGCCCAAGTCCAAAATCATGATACGATCATATCGGAGCCCTCAAAACACCACTACGGGGAAGTTTTCACAAAATTCAAACCTTAGTCAACAGTTTCAACTTAAGCTTCAAAAGTGAGAATCACTCATCCGAATTCATTCCGAATCATCCGAAAATTAAATCCGAGAATGCATGCAAGTAATAATACACAATAGGAAGCTACTTAAGACCTCGAACTACTAAAAGGAACCTTAAGCTCAAAACGACTAGTTGGGTCATTACATTAACACAGATTAATGACAGAATTGTAAGCATAGAGTTAACAAGAAGGAAGCAAATAGAGAGAACCACAATAGTCAAATACGGACAAAATGATAAGACAAGGAAGAATAAAATCAACAAGAACTATTCCATCAATAAAACTTTTCAACATGAGATGCACAACAAGAATCACAACCGAGATACCACCTCGTATACAACAAGAATCACAACCGAGGTACCGCCTGGTATTTAACAAGAATCACAACCAAGGTACCGCCTTGTATTCACATTTCAAAATTTCAAGTTCCTCATACCGCCACGTGAGCCTTACATTTTTGGAGAGTTTTGAAACATTTTTCCCGGAATAGCTACACGAACTTTAGCCCACCTTATGACACCTTATGTCTTAAAGTAACTCCCTTACTAGAAACACGCACATAAATTCCACTTTATGTCGTCGCATGCACATTAACCCCTATCCTTATACCACCGCATGCACATCAATATCACAATACAATAATAACTCGTACCACAAGTGCCCATATGCCACAACTTAACAAGAATCAAAAATATCATTATTTCCTTAATAATAGCCCATGGTTCAACCACAATGTGTACAAGAGCATCAATAATAACAAAGAATGCGTATTGCGCAACAAGGAAGATATCTCAACAATTAACACTTTGCCTTAATTTGATAACAACTTCCTCAATTTAAACACCAATAACTCAATAAGAAGATATTTCACAAAATAACAACTCCAATTACAAGTAATTCAACAATTAAGGATGTAACAAAACAATAAGGAAGGCTATAACTGTAACTAGGCATATAAGAGCAAAACAAGTAAGAGGTAGAAAAAGTGTTACACAAGTCAAACAAGGTATGTAAGGATAGATTAATATTTGCAAGAGTATATTAACAATGAGAATTAAAATATGACATGGTGATTCAATTAAAGGCATGGAAAAAGTCTAAATAATCTAACCGGCCAAAAACCACATATAACCCATGTACCCACTCGTCACCTTGCGTGCACGACTTTCACATAGCACAAATAGCACAAGCAATCCCAAATCCTAAGGGGTAGTTCCCTCACACAAACTTAGGAAAGATACTTACCTCAACTAGGCCAACTCAACCCTCGAAAATAGTTTCCCCCCTAAAATTTTCATCCACACGGCTCAAAACCTACCAAAATTGACTTAATATCATCAAACAATGCAAGAGAAAAAATTACAATAGATAAAGCTCTGATCTTTACACTTTTTCCAAAAGTCAACAAAAGTCAACCTAGGTCGTCCTGATCAAAACCCAGGTCCAAGGATAGATTCCAACTGCTCATAATCCAACGACTCCATATATGTGATTAGTTTAAAAATACGAGTCAAAATAGACTCTCAAAACTCAAATTCTCAGTTTTAAAAAACTTGACAAAATTTCCCAATTTTCCCTCTTTGATTCACCTAAATTTGATGTTAAATCTAAGATATAGTCATGAAAATTTATTAGAATCACTTGCCCAATGTTTGTGGATAAAAATCCCCTCTCCAAATCACCTCCTACCAATCCCAGGGTTCTAAAATATGATAGAATGATATGAAAACCCTACTTACTAACCTTTTGTTTAGTTGCAGATATCGCAATGGAGACACTGGATGCGCAATTGTGAACCCTCGAAATTGCGAAGAATTCCTCATAAATGTGGCAACTGCCCAACCTACAAGGACTTCGGAAATACGACAAATTGGTTTGCAAATGCGAACTATGTCGCTTGACAAATGCGATTATTTAGTTGCAAATGCGAACTACCCAGCTCAGGCCTAATCTTCAAAAATGCGAACAAGGTGTCGCAATTACGACACCTGAGAGCCCTTGCTATGTTCGCAAATGCGAGGCAGGTGCTCGCAGTTGCAATATCAGAGCATCAACACACTGGATATTCTTGTTTCAGTTCAAAACATCCTCTTACGCGTCCGAAACTCATCCGAGCCCTCAAGAATCCAAATCAAACATCAACACATGTCTAAAATCATTATATGAACTCGCTCGCGTGATCAATACACAAAAATAACATCTAAAACTATGAATCGGACACCAGAACGCATGAATTCCAAAGTAAATTTCAAGAACTTCTTAAATTGCAACTAAGCGCCGAATCCTATCAAATCGACTCTAAATGATACTAAATTTTGCAGACAAGTTCTAATAGCATAACTGACCTATTCCAAGCCCCAAAACCAAATAGGTAAAAGTCAACCTATGGCCAAACTTCTAAATTTCAAATTTCCAAATTTCGGCAAAAAGACGCAAATCAACCTACGTGCTTTTGAAGTCGATTAAGGGCATATGCCCAAGTCCAAAATCACGATACGAAGCTATCGGAGCCATCAAAACACTGTTCCGGGGTCGTTTTTACAAAAGTCAAAGTTTGGTCAACATTTCTAACTTATGTTTCTAAGTGAAGAACCAAAGGGTCTAAATCAACCCAAAATCTGTAAATAATCAACCTCGTAAGTCATAAAACCATAAAAACATGTGTGAATCAAAAAAAGGGGTAACGGTGTGCAAATCCAAAAAATGACCGGTCGGGTCGTCACATTCTCTCCCTCTTAAAAAAAATGTGCCCTCGAACGTGCATAAGGTCATACTGAAAAGATGAATATATCAGGATAATGAATCCACATGTCATGCTCGGTCTCCCAGGTCGCCTCCTCGATCGGATTACTGCTCCATTGAACCTTCACTGAAGCAATGTTCTTTGATCTCAACTTCCGGACATGTGTGTCCAAGATAGCCATCGGCTCCTCGGTATATGTCAAATCCTTGTCCAATTGGACTGAGTTGAAGTCTTAAACATGAGACAAATCACCATAATACTTCTGGAGCATAGAAACATGGAAGACTAGATGTATTACAAATAATCTAGGTGGAAATTCAAGCTTGTAGGCCACCTCACCAATCCTCTCAAGGATCTCAAAAGGTATGATGTACCTAGGGCTCAACTTGGATTTCTCCCCGAACCTCATCACACCCTTAATGGGTGAAACTTGGAGAAAAACCCGTTCACCAACCATAAATGCTACATCACAAACCTTCCGATCAAAATAACTCTTCTATCTAGACTGGGTTGTACGTAGCCAATCCTGAATAAACATGAATTTCTCAAAGGTATCTCGAACTAAATCCGTGCCCAACAACTTAACGTCTCTCGTCTCAAACCAACCAACTAGAGAACGACACCGTCTCCAAAATAGGGCCTCATAATGAGCCATCTGAATACTCGATTGGTAGCTATTGTTGTAGGAAAAATATACAAGCGGCAAGAACTAATCCCAAGAACCCCATAAATCCATAACACATGCATGAAACATATCCGCCAATATCTGAATGGTGCGCTCAGACTTCCCGTCATTCTAGGGGTAACATGTCGTACTCCACTCAACCCGTGTGCCTAATTCGCAGCGCTGCACAGCTCTATAGAAGTGCGATGTGAACTTTGTGGCCCGACTAGATATAAGAGATACCGTCAGACCATGAATTCAGACAATCCCGTAGATAAAGATCTAAGCTAGCTGTAGGTAGTCGCCACCGGAATGAAATAAGCCAACTTGGTCAAGCTATACACAATCACCCATACAACGTCAAATTTCTTCAAAGTCTGTGGGAGCCTAATAACGAAGTCCATTGTAACACGCTCCCACTTCCACTTTGGAATCTCAAATCTTTAAAGCAAGCCTCTTGGTCTCTGATACTCATACTTCACTTGCTGACAATTTAGACACCGAGCTAAATACCTTACTATATCTTTCTTCATTTTCCTCCACCAATAGTGTTGTCTCAAATCCTGATACACCTTAGCGGCATCCTGATGAATGAAGTACCTCAAACTGTAGGCCTCCTGAAGGATCAACTCACGCAATCCATCTACATTAGGCACACTTAACCGGCCCTACATTTGCAACACACTGTCATCCCCGATACAAACCTCTTTAGCATCGCCATGTTGTATTGTATCCTTAAGAACAAGAAAATGAGGTTGTCATACTGATGCTCTCTATTGTGATCATATAAAGAAAATCGGGAAACCACGCAAGCAAGAACTCGGCTAGTCTCCGAAACATCCAATCTAACAAACTAATTGGCCAAAGCCTAAAAATCAAGTGCTAGTGGCCTCTCTACTGCCGGTAGATATGCTAAATTGCCCAAGCTCTTCGCCTTTCGTCTCAAGGCATCAGCCACCACATTGGCCTTCTCGGAATGATATACAATAGTGATATCATAGTCCTTAAGAATCACTAACCATCTCCGCTATCGAAATTTAAGATCTTTCTTCTTGAACAGATGATGGAGACTCTGGTGGTCGGTATAGACCTTACAAGGGATGCAGTACAAATAGTGCGATAAAACATCAATACATGAACAATATCTGCCAATTCTAAGTCGTGGACTAGATAATTCTTCTGATAGACCTTAAACTGCCAATACGCATAGGTAATCATCCTACCGTCTTGCTTCAATACCGCGCCAAGCCCAACACGTGACGCATCACAATACACAGTGTAAGACCCCGAACCCGTAGGCAACACCAACACTAGGGTTGTAGTCAAAGAAGTCTTGAGCATTTGAAAGCTCGCCTCACACTCCTCGGACTATCTGAAAGACGCACTCTTCTTTTTAAATCTGGTCATAGGTTCAACAATGGATGTGGTAACTCTGAAATGCTTCAATCTTCTTCTGGTCCACATTGATCCCCTCACTCGACACCACATGACCTAAAAATGCCACCGAATTAATCAAGAATTCACACTTTGAGAATTTTGCATACAGCTTCTTCTCTCTCGAGGTCTGGAGCACGATCCTCATATGCTGCTCATGATCTTCCCGACTGCGGGAGTACACCAAGATGTCGTCAATAAGCACAATGACAAAAGAATCAAGATATGGCTGGAATACACTATTCATCAGGTTCATTAGGGTTTCTTGGGCGTTGGTCAGCCTAAATGACATCACAGGAAACTCGTAGTGACCATATCGGGTCCTGAAAGCACTATTTGAAATATTCGAATCCCAAATCTTCAGATGATGATACTATGAACTCAAATCAATCTTCAAGAATACTTTGGCACCCTGTAACTGATCAAATAAGTCATCAATTCACGACAATGGGTACCTCTCCTTTACTGTGATCTTGTTCAACTGTCGATAATCAATACGCATGCGCATAGAACCGTCCTTTTTCTTCACAAACAAAATTGGAGTGCCCCAAGGAGACACAGTAGGTTGAATGAAACCCTATCAACCAACTCTTGCAACTGCTCCTTTAACTCATTCAACTCCGCTAGAGCAATATGATAGGGTGGAACAGAAATGGGCTGAGTGCCCAGCAACAAGTTGATACCAAAATCAATATCTTTATTGGGTGGCATCCCTGGAAGATCTGCTGGCAATACATATGGGAAGTCCTTCATTACCGGAACTGATTCAACAGTATGAGTATCAGCACTAGCATCTCTCACGAAGGCTAGATAAGTATCACACCCCTTCTCAACCATTTGCTGATCCTTTAGAAATGACACAACCCTACTAGGAACATAATCCAAAGTACCTCTCCACTCCAACCGTGGTAAACTTGGCATAGCCAATGTCACAGTCTTAGCGTGACAATCCAGAATAGCATGATAGGGAGACAACTAGTCCATGCCCAAGATAACATCAAAGTACACCATATTGAGTAGAAATAGATCAACTCTGGTCTTAAGCCACCAATAACAACTAAACACGATCGATACACACGGCCCACAACAATAAAATCTCCCACAGGCATGGGCACATAAACATGAGAACTCAAAGAATCACGAGATATATCCAAATATGGAGCAAAGTAAGATAACACATATGAATAAGTGGATCCCGTCAAATAGGACTAATGCATCTCTATGACAAACCGGAACCATACCTGTAATGATTGCATTTAACGCGACCGATTTTGTCCTGCCCGAAAAAGCATAGAATCTGGCCTGTCCTCCCCCTCTAGGGTGACGTCTACTCGCCTGACCCCCACTCATTGTTGTTTGTATAGGTAGAGCCGCAGCTGGAGCAACAACCATGGACTGTGAAGTATGTGGACCTGGCTGAATCCGTGGAGCCTGAGTAGTCTGTGGAGGGGCACCCTTTTTGAGTCAGGGGCAGTCCCTCACCATATGTCGGGCATCACCATACTCGAAGAAAGTTCTCAGTGGGCGTGGATGTTGAAACTGGTTCCGGCCTGGTCGGCTGGACTGACCGCTGAAGGCACCCCGTGCAAGAGGTGCACTAGAAAGTAGCTGAGTAAAATGTGCAACCTGAGACCACAGAATAGTCGGAGCACCACTAGAAGCTGGAAATACTAAATGAATTGGACGGATAACAAAGCCTATACCATGACGGGTTGTAGTTTCAGCGTGGCCACCACTAAATCCTCCAAAACCTCGAGGACTTTTGGCCTCCCTGCCCTCTCTCTCATGGCCCCGCATACCCTCCAACCCCCCTGCGATCTATACCACCTGTTGATATGGGGTATTTGTCTCCAACTCTTGATTCATGCTGAATCTAATACCATAGTTGAGACCCTCAATGAATCGGTAGACTCACTCTCTAGCTATAGAAACCAAGGCAGGTGCATGTCTAGACAAATTACTGAATCTGACAACATACTCTGACATCGTCATAGTACCTTGGCCGAGCTACTCAAACTCCGCGCGCCATGCATCCCGTAGGTTCTGGAGAACAAACTCTCTCAAGAACATCTCTAAAAACTGATTCTTTATAAGTGAAGCTGCATCGACTGGGCTACCCCCCTCGTAAACCCGCCACTACTGATATGCTGCTCCCCACAGCTGGAAAGTGGTAAAATCAACTCCGCTCGTCTCCAGAATACTATGGTGCGAGAATGCGGTGGCACTTATCTCAAAATACCTGTGCATCCTCTAAAGCTAAGACACTTTAAGTAGGAGGATGATACTTCTTGAACCTCTCAAGTATAAGTTGCGCTCCTGACATAACCTCTAGAACCTGATCAACATGGACCCGCTTATCTGGAGTACAAGCCATGAGAGTCTGAGCCCCTCCCCCAGCCTGAGATGTGGCTGGTGCAAGTGGAATCAACCCCGCCTGGGCTAAAGTACCTAACATGCTCAAGAAATGTGCAATGGTCTCCTGAAGTGTAGGGGTGGAAACATGTGCCTCGGGTGACTGCCCCCTAACTGGAGCTACTGGTGGCTCCTCATTTGTAACTCGGGAATGTGCCCCTCCTTGACCTCTACCCAAGCCTCGACCCCGACTTCTCACAACTCTAGCATGGGGCATGGGTGTTTGATTGTTGGATTCAACAGTGCGTGTCCTCACAATCTGTGAGAAAATAGAAAGTCAAAGATTTAGATTCGAAGTCAACCAATTCGCACAATAAGAAATAAAAGAAGTGGAGTTTTCCTAACAATTCTTTGCCCTCTCGAAGATAAATACAGATGTCTCCGTACCAATCCGCAAGACTCTACTAAACCTGCTTATGACTCTTAACACCTATGAACCTAGAGCTCAAATACCAACTTGTCACGACCCCAATTTCTACCTTAGGATGTCGTGATGACACCTAGTCTCTAAGACTAGGTAAGGCTAATATTTAATGATAACTAACAAAAATAATCAACAGAATACTAAAGCAAGACTAATAAACTCATAAAAACTTCCAAAATGATATCTCAACAAATTTCCAAAACCGGTGGGATTGAGTCATAAGCTCTAGAGAGTAATCTAGAATGTCTACTACAACGCTGTCCGAATAAGAAAACAACAAAATGAAATGATATGGAAGGTGAATCTGAGGCCTGCAGACGCCGAGCAGGTATACCTTGAAGTCTCCAGAAGAACATCTACAATCAATCACTAACATCCAATGGACAGACGTACCTAGATCTACACAAAAATATGTGCAGAAGTGTAGTATAAATACACCATAACGGTACCCAGTAAGTATCAAGCCTAACCTCAGTAGAGTAGTGACGAGGCCAAGTCAAGACACCTACTAGGACATAATAAACAGAACGAAATATAATAATGAGAAGTAATAGAAAGCGGAGAGATAAGTGATAACGAAGCAGGTTAATAAAGTAGACTAATGACAAAATTGTAAGCATAAAGTTAGCAAGAAAGAAGAAAATACAGATAACCAAGATAATCAAATACGGACAAAACGTATAAGACAAGGAAGAATAGAAGCAACAACAACTATTCCACCAATAACTCTTTTCAACATGAGATGCACAACAAGAATCACAATCGAGGTACTGCCTCGTATACAACAAGAATCACAACCGAGGTACCGTCTTATATTCACATTTCTCAATTTCAATCACAATGTTTCCTTATACAGCCGTGTGAGCCTTACATTTTTGGATAGTTTTGAAACATTTATCCCGGAATAGCTACACGTACTTTATCCCACCTTATGACGCCGTATGTCTTAAAGTAACTCCCTTACTAGAAACACGCACATAAATCCCGCTTTATGCCGTCGCATGCACATTAACCCCTATCCTTATACCACCGCATGTGCATCAATATCATAACACAATAACATCTCGCACCACAAGTGCCCACATTCCACAACTTAACAAGAGTCAACAATATCATTATTTCCATAATAATAGCCCATGGTTCAACCACAATGTGTACAAGAACATCAGCAATAACAAAGAATACGAATTGCTAAACAAGGAAGATATCTCAAAAATTAACAACTTTGCCTCAACCTGATAACAAGTTCCTCAACTTCAACACCAATAACTCAATAAGAAGACATTTCACGAAATAACGACTCCAATTACAAGTAATTCAACAATTAAGGATGTAACAAGGGAAAAAGGAAGGCTTTAACTGTAACTAGGCATATACGAGCAAAATAACAAGTAAGAGATGGAACAAGTATTGAACAAGTCAAATAAGGCATGTAAGGATAGACTAACACGTTCAAGAGTAGATTAACAATGAGAAGTAAAACATGATATGACAATTCAATTAAAATCATGGAAAGCGTCTAAATAATCTTATCGGTCAAATACCACATATAACTCGTTTACCCACTCATCACCTTGCATAGACAGCTTTCACATAGCACAAATAGCACAATCAATCCCAAATCCTAAGAGGTAGTTCCCCCACACAAACTTAGACAAGATGCTTACTTCAACTAGGCCAACTCAACCCTCGAAAATAGCTTTTACCCTAAAATTTGCCTCCACACGGCTCAAATCTAACCAAAATTGACTTAATATCATCAAACAATGCAAGGTAAACAATTACAATATATAAAGTTATGATTTTTACACTTTTCCCAAAAAGTCAACCCAGGACCCTCTAGGTCAAAACCCGGGTCCAAGGGTAGATTCCAAATACACATAATCCCATGAGTCTATATATGTGATTAGTCTCAAAATTTGAGTCCAAATCGACTTTCAAAACTCAAATTATTAGTTTTCAAAAACTTGACAAAATTTCCTAATTTTTCCTCTTTGATTCACCTAAATTTGATGTTAAATATAAGATATAATCATGAAATATAGTTGGAAATTGATCAGAATCACTCACCCAATGTTTGTAGTTGAAAATCCTCTCCCCAAATCGCCTCCTAGCGAGCCTAGGATTCTAAAATATGATAGAAAGATATGAAATCCCGACTTTCTAACCTTTCTTTCAATTGCAACGAACCCTCACAATTGTGAAGAATTCCTTGCATATGCGTCTACTTCCTAGCCTACAGGTAGTTCTCAAATACTACAAATGGGTTCGCACTATCCTTTTGCAAATGCGACTGTTTAGTCGCAAGTGCGAACTACCCAACTCAAGCCTAATCTTCGCAAACGCAACAAGGTGTCGCAATTGCAAAACCTGAGATCCCTGCTATGTTCGCAAATGTGATGCTCTCAAAATTGCGACATCATTGCACCAGCACACAAGATATTCCTGTTTCAATTCAAAACATCCCGCGACGTGTCTGAAACTCATCCTATCCCACTGGGCTCCAAACCAAATATCCACAAAAGTCTCAAAATATCATACAAACATGCTCACATGATCAAAACACAAAAATAACATCTAGAACTATGAATTGGACACCAAAACGCATGAATTCCAAAGTAAATTTCAAGAACTTTTAGAATTGCAACTAAGCGTCCAAATCCTCTCAAATTGACTCCAAACGATACTAAATTTTGTAGGCAAGTTCCAAATATCATAATGGACCTAGTCCAAATCCCAAAATAAAATTCTGAACTCGATAGCTAAAAGTCAACCTACGGTATAACTTCTAAACTTCAAATTGCCAAATTTCGATAAAACAACACAAATCTACCTATGGACTTCTGAATTTGATTCCGGGCATACGCCCAAGTCCAAAATCATGATACGAAGCTATTGGAGCCATCAAAAAACCATTCCGGGGTCGTATTCACAAAAGTCAAAGTTTGGTCAACATTTCTAACTTAAACTTCTAAGTCAAGAACCAAAGGGTCTAAATGAACCAATCAACCCTGTAAGTCATAAAATCATAAACATACATGTGTGAAGCATCAAAAAGGATAACGAGGCATAAATTCACAAAATGACCGATCGGGCCGACACATTAAACAACTGGTTTATGGTGATCTTCATTAGCCGTGGTTGCTGATGTCACCAAACATCTTCCCAATGCATCATTATTTAAATGATTATCTTGTACTCTTTTGCAAATTCATTTAGTAATTCAATTTGAAAACAAGAAAATGATGGATCAGTTTCAGAAAACTTCATTATATTTTGCATGTCAAATAGTACTCGTTCTTCATCTCTTGATGGATGTCAATAATGGATCTTCCTATTGCGAGATATAGTCTCCTTAATGTTAATTGTACTTTTATATTTTCCTCCATTTCTAGTTGTAACGACCCGATCGGTCGTTCCGAGAGTTTAACCCCGTTTCCCCTATTTCTTCTTTATTAAGTGTTGTTCAACTCCTTTATGTTTGTTGAGATGGTTGGCTCGGGTTCGGAGTGATTGTGGAGAGGAATGAGACACTTAGTCTCTTAAGTTGGAAAAATCAACCGGAAGTTGGATTACAGGAAAATGATCTCAGAATGTGGTTTTGTGGCTCAGATAGATTCATTAGATAATTTGGGACTTATGAGTGTGTTCAGAATGTCATTCAGAGGTCCGAAATAGATTTAGTCTTGAATTGGCGAAATTTGACTTTTGGCAATTTTCGATCGGCAGTGGAAAATTAGCTAACGGGGTCGGAATGGAATTCTGGAACTTGGGATAGGTTCGTACTGTCATTTGGGATGTGTGTGCAAAATTTCAGGTTATTCAGACATGTTTTGAGTGGTTTCG
This sequence comes from Nicotiana paniculata, assembly GCA_005239505.1. NCBI lineage: Eukaryota > Viridiplantae > Streptophyta > Magnoliopsida > Solanales > Solanaceae > Nicotiana > Nicotiana paniculata. The sequence goes on along the minus strand of ML364085.1, from coordinate 63,113 downwards.
GCATCGTTGGCGAATTTCGGAAGTTTAGAAATCCTTAGGCTTGAATTATGGTTCTATTTGGTGTTTTGATGTTGTTTTGGGAGTTCCGACGGTTCGACTAAGTTCGTGTAGCCATTTATGACTTGTGGGTACCATTGGTTGAGTTCTCGAGGGCCTCGGGATGAGTTCAGATGGTTGGCAGATGAGTTTTAGGCATTAGAGTGTGCTTGTGTGTTTCTGTTCTATGAGTTTCGCGGATGCGACAGGTGCGAATTAGTCATCGCAGGTGCAATATTTGGGCTAATTGAGGTGCATCGCAGATGCAGAGATGTTACCGCACCTGCGAGCCCGCCTGTGCGGCTGTTTGGACGCAGGTGCGGAAAGAGGGATATTAATGGGCGCCGCAGATGCGCACTTGGGACCGTAGGTGCGGGTCCGCAGGTGCGATATAGAGGCCGCAAATGCGGCAATCACTAGGCAGGTCATATAAATAGATGCCTTTGCGAGTTTTTGGCTTATTTCATTATATTTTCATACGGACTGAGGATTTTGGGAGCAAATTGAAGAGGGATTTCAGGGGATTTTCGTGGAGGTAAGTTCTTGGACCTAAAACTCGATTCTATGTCGATATTTGACTGATTAAGCATGGAATTAGTGGAATCTAATGGTATAAATTGGGGGTTTAGGGCTTGGGAATTTGAGAATTAAAATTTAGTAATTGAGGGGTCATTTGTGGTTGGATTTTTAGGCATTTTATATGTATAGACTAGGGAGAGGGTGAGGATTCTTGTGATGTGATGTTTATAGAATTCCGAGATGGGCCCGAGGGTCAGGTTTGGCCAATTTCAGAATTTTTGGTATATATTGGTTATTTTCTAGTGGGCTTTGTTCCCTTAGAGTATTTTGATGATACGAATCTGTTTTTGAACAGATTAAGGGCGTGCTGAGGCCGAGTCGAGGGGAAAAGGCATCACGAAGTAGATTTTTCGTACGGTTTGAGGTAAGTAATGACTGTAACTCTTGTCTTGAGGGTATGAAACCCAGACTTCTCATTGTATCACTGTTTTGGAGTGACACACATGCTAGATGGCGAGTGTGTGGCGTACACCGTTGTGGGATTGTGACTTGGTCCATCCCGTGGAAACTATTAAGTTGCATATTGGATTATGAATTATATGATATTTCATGTTTCAAAGATTATTACTATGTTTTGGGGGGAATGCCGTATTTGGGCTTCGTGCCAAGTGTTTGGACCCCTTGGGGGCTTTTTACTGTTATTTCTCACTATGTTGACTTATGATTTACACTCAGTCATATTATGTTCAATTTATTTCAAAACTCAGTCTTATTTACACTATTTTGAGTATTAAAAAAAATGATATTTTGGGCCGAGTACCCCGTTTTACTGATAGCCCAAGTGGCTTTTTGAGAGGTTTCTGACTGAGTGAGGCTGAGGGCCTATGTTGTAAGGATATTATGGGATCGGGCTATGCATCGCAGCATGTTATTGATAGGCCGAGTGCCAGAGTGATTGATGCCATGATTTGGCTTTTTATAGCCCTTGGGCTCAAGGAGCCCCTCCGGAGTTTGTACACACCCTCAGTGAGCGCAAGTACCTACTGAGTGCGAGTTCCGAGTAACGAGTGCCGAGTGATTGGGAGGAATGAGTGGATGTGAGGTTGTCTGAGAGGATTATTATGAGTGATTGTGAGGCATGCTGAGTGACTGATCCTGAGTGATGTTATTCCCGAGGGGCGATTTATGATACATGTTTTTGCCCGAGAGGCTATTTATGATTTCAATTATTTCTATACTAAATTATCTTGATTTATATGGAAACTGTTGGAAGGTACATTTTTAAAGGGAATTTTACTGAAATCCACTTTCAAGTGCTACAAATTGTTGTACCTATGAGTTTTGAAAGAAAAATTGTATTTACTATGGATTAATGATTTGTTTTATGTGTTTCGTAGTTCTCAGACATTATTTACTTTTATTACTACTGAGTTGACGTACTCACATTACTCCCTGCACCTTGTGTGCATATTCAAGTTCTAGGGCTGACTGAGAGTTGATTTACTGTCCCAGAGACTCACGAGATTGCGAGGTAGCTGCACGCGCCCACAACCCTGCCTTCTCCTTTTTACTTCTTTGATACTTACATACTCAGGCTTATATTGTATTAGAGATAGTGTATCAGACTTGTATTCTTTAGATGCTCATGACTGATGACTCTAGGTTTTGGGACAGAGGGGAAATGTTTATTTATCTTTATTTGTTTGAAATGTTAAAGTGTAAATTTTATGACAATATCGACAATATTGAATAAAAATGAAAAGTTTGCCTTATGTTTAAGTATTGAGTTGGCTGGCCTAGTACCACTATAGGCGCCATCACGACCGGGGTGGTTTTGGGGTTCGTGACAAGTTGGTATCAGACCCTTGTTTACATAGAGCTCATCGGTCATAAGCAGGTTTAGTAGAGTCTTGCGGATCGGTACGGAGACGTCTGTACTTATGTTCAAGAGGCTACAGAACCCTTAGGAAAAATCTCACATCCTTGAATTCTTGTCGTGCGAATCCATCTATTCAGCTAAAAGTATAACTCTTTAAATTCCTCTCAAGTATTCGAATGCGCACGTGAGCGCTCGGTATCAGCTGTGTAACGACAGCTTGTGTTTTCCATGAGTGAGGTGCGAGAGGTGATTTTAGCATGTTGATAATGGGCCAGTCTGGAGGACTTGAGGTCTGTTCTGTTTATGACTTGAGTGTTGAGATTTTGATTATGTGAGCACATGCATTTGGGACTTATATGTCCGTTTGTGTTCTTAATTGTAGGACTATGTGGCTGGGTGACTATGTGGTGAGTGTGATTCGATGGTGAGAGGGGTTCATATTGTTTGATTGTGACAAAAAGGATTGGCTGGATATGTAGCAGAAACTAGTGAGTGTTTGACTTCTGTCTTGAGACGGCATATTGCCTCGAGTTGCGAGTGTATTGGAGGACCTCTCATGTAGGTTAGTTGTGGAGGGAAGTGGATCTCCCCGTTGTGTTATAAGTGTTTAGTGATATATTTTGGGCTGACCAATTCCCCAGCTGCATTCATGTATTTGATTAACGGTGTATTCCAACAGTAATTGTACCCCTTCGTTATTGTATTCATTGATGGCATCCTGGCATACCCACGTAGCCAGGAGGAGCATACTAAGCATTTGAGGATGGTGTTATAGAGATTGACGGAGGAGAAGCTTTATGAAAAGTTCTCCAAGTGTGAATTCTTGGATTAGTTCAATAGCATTTTTTGGGCACGCGGTGTCCGGTGAGGGTATTCAGGTGGTCAGACGAGCGTGGAGAGAGAGTTCTAGAAGCTCAAGATTGCCTTGACCACAACTCTAGTGTTAGTTCTGCCATCAACTTCAGGTTCTTATACCGCGTATATTGATGCCTCGAGGACAGGCATTGTTTGTGTTTAAATGTAGGAGGGTATAGTGATTGCGTGATAAATATGATTTTTGGAAGGATATAGAGATGATATCAATTTGAGGCTAAGCAGGCAGGCTTATCTCCCGTGGAGTGTCCTGAGGTTGTATGATCCTTAGGTGGTTTTATAGAAAGTACCCCTTTACCAGTAAATGTTATATGTTGTAAGTTGAGTTTAGATCGCTTGTGGAAGTTGGCACGGCTATTGCAATGGTGGATATGAGGTTGTAGATGATTTGAGATGTTAAATGGTTTGAGTTATATATGAGCTTATGAAGGATTTAGTTGAATCTCACTGTGTTATGGCGGTGTTGTTAGTGTATGGTCATTATGAGTTATTGTTTGTTTTGATCTTGGCTTGAGCCAAGTGGGGAAGTTTGCTAGTGATAAGTTGGTTTCACGATTATGTGATGTGTTGGGTTCGGTTCGAGTTATAGTGGTGTATCAGTTATGGCCTGCAGGGGTTGAGATCGAGGATGACTTGAGTAAAAGGAAATTTTGGATAAGGGTTGTGTTATGCTTTATGGGTGTATAAGAATCATGGAACATCTTGAGTTGTTATTGGTGAAGGATGTAATGTGCATGAGGCAGGAATTTATTTGGTTGCATTAAGGTGGGGTTACTTCCTGGGGTGTTGGAGTGCTAATGGAGCACCGGTTGTTCGGTCCATTTGATTAGTCTAATTGAGGTTTGAGTAGAGTGGATGACTCCCAAGAACGGTTCTAATGGATTCAAGATGTATAGGTAACAATTGGGAATCTTAAAGGTGTGCATTTGGCTAGAACTGAGATTTACATTGGAGGGTGTCAAGACTTGTGGCATTTCCACGTTATCATGGATTCTACATATCAGTATCAGGAAAGTAAAGGTAATGGCTTTAGATTTGTAGGAAGTCTCTTCAGGGTAAGCATTTTGAATGTGTTACTTTTGGGGATATTTGAGAGAGTATTTAGCGGCTTACGAGCCTTAGATGGTACGATCTTGTGCTTGGGTCTCGCGTGGTGAGTCTAGGTTGAGAATTGTAGTATTATGGCAAGGAGAAGTATCAATTCGAAGGTAAGTCATAAGGAACTTGGATAAATAGGACAGCTTTGTAGTAGGTCGGATCGGATGGTAAAGGGATGTGATTAGTTCTTTGGGTGCTTATGAGGCAATGCGTTTTTATAGGTGTTTCTTACCAATGCTCTTGGGCTTTGGACATGCATAGCTTAGTTGAGTTAGAAGGATTCATTCATGTCGGTTTGGTGTTGTACAAATGGGATTCAGAGAGTTCTTGGTGGTTTCTACTATGGTTAGGGATGTGTATTTTCTGCTGGCATGAGGAGCATGGGATGTATAGTGAATTTTCTTCCAGATGGGATCAAATGTAAAGTTCTTGTCTAGTTGGATACGTAGTTTCTTGTGGATCAGAAGGGATTATGAAGTTCTCATATTTATCATAGGATGGCATAGTGTATGCGGTATGTTGTGTAGAGACTGAGATTGCATGTGTGTGGTCTCAGTTCAGTTATGGAAGGAAGGTCATCACTTCATAGGCAGTATTGGCAGTTTCAGATGACTAGGCAAATCATATCACTATTGGGTGGCCTGATGAGGGTATACATTTGAGAAAGGGAAATGTGTGGAGTTAAGGGTGCTTCATTGGTATTGTGACGCTCTCTTGTTGGATCGGCTGCTGATATTCAGGGTTGCTTTGTGGCATGAAAGAATTATAGGGGTATCCCTTGTGGAATGATTGAGTATTGGAGATGTGTTATATATTTGAGCGGTGAAATTGGGATCAGATATGGTAATTTGTGCGCTTCATGGACTTCGAGACTGAGAGTTCTCATAAACAGATTATTTTGTGGTTGTGAACCGTGAGGATGCGAGCAAAGCTAGTCAGATGTTAGTGAATGCCATGATTCAGTCATTGTGAACCTTCAGAGAGTTATCTATATGTTGTGGATGACCAGAGTTGATTTAAAGTTATTGGTAGGCCTAGTATGGTTGTGTGTTCTGCACCGGGTCGAAATCGTTGACTCCGAATTGCTATTGTTGAGGGATGTATCATTCGATTATCATTGAGTTTATTCATATTCTAGAGTGATTTATGGGTTACCCTTCGGTGTTGCGAGGAGTGGTGATTGTTGGTTACATGCACATATGGTGTAGATTTATTTGGGCTTTATAGCTTCTTGGACCTAAAACTCGATTCTATGTCGATAATTGACTGATTAAGCATGGAATTAGTGGAATCTAATGGAATAAATTGGGGGTTTAGGACTTGGGAATTTGAGACTTAAAATTGAGGAATTTAGAGGTCATTTATGGTTCGATTTTGCTGCATTTTTTATGTATAGACTCGGGAGAGGATGAGGATTCTTGTGATGTAATTTTATAGAATTCTGATACGTGGGCCCGAGGGTCAGGTTTGGCCAATTTCGGGATTTTTGGTATATATTGGTTATTTTCAAGTGGGCATTGTTCCCTTAGAGTATTTTGATGATATGAATATGTTTTTGAATAGATTCGGGGCGTGCTGAGGCCGAGTCAAGGGGCAACGGCATCGCGGAGTAGATTTTTCGTACGGTTTGAGGTAAGTAATGACTGTAACTCTTGTCCTGAGGGTATGAAACCCCGGACTTCTCATTGTATCACTGTTTTGGAGTGATGCACATGCTAGATGGCAAGTGTGTGGCGTACACGGTTGGGGGATTATGACTTGGTCCGTCCCATGGAAACTATTAAGTTGCGTATTTGATTATGAATCATATGATATTTCATGTTTCAAAGATTATTACTATGTTTTGGGTGGAATGCTGTATTTGGGCCTCGTGCCAAGTGTTTGGACCCCTTGGGGGCTTTTTACTGCTATTCCTCACTATGTTGACTTATGATTTACACTCAGTCATATTATGTTTAATTGATTTCGAAACTAAGTCTTATTTACACTATTTTGAGTATTAAAAAATTATATTTTGGGTCGAGTACCCCGTTTTACTGATAGTCCGAGTGGCTTTTTGAGAGGTTTCTGACTGAGTGAGGCTGAGGGCCTATGTTGTGAGGATATTATGGGATCGGATTGTGCATCACAACATGTTATTGATAGGCCGAGTGCCAGAGTGATTGATGGCATGATTTGGCTTATTATAGCTCTTGGGCTGAAGGAGCTCCTCCGGAGTCTGTACACACCTCCAGTGAGTGCAGGTACCTACTGAGTGCGAGTGACGAGTGATTAGGAGGAATGAGTGGCTATGAGGTTGCCCGAGGGGCTGATTACAAGTGATTGTGAGGCATGCTAAGTGACTGATCCTGAGTGATTTTATGCCCTAGGGGCGATTTATGATACATGTTTTTTCCCAAGACGCTATCTATAATTTCTATCATTTCTATACTAAATTATCTTGATTTCTATGGAAACTGTTGGAAGGTACATTTTTAAAGGGAATTTTACTGAAATCGGCTTTCAAGTGCTACAAATTGTCATACCTATGAGTTTCGAAAGAAAAGTTGTATTTACTGTGGATTAATGATTTGTTTTATGTGTTTCATAGTTCTCAGATATTATTTACTTTCATTACTACTGAGTTTGCGTACTCACATTACTCCCTTTACCTTGTGTGCAGATTCAGGTGCTAGGGCTGACTGAGAGTTTATTTACTCTCCCAGAGACTCACGAGATTGCGAGGTAGCTGAACGCGTCAGCAGCCCTGCCTTCTCCTTCTTACTTCATTGGTACTTGCATACTCAGGCTTATATTGTATTAGAGATAGTGTATCAGACTTGTATTCTTTAGATGCTCATGACTGATGACTCTGGGTTTTGGGACAGAGGGGAAATGTTTATCTATCTTTATTTGTTTGAAATGTTAAAGTGAAAATTTTATGACAATATCGGCAATATTGAATAAAAATGAAAAGGTTGCCTTTTGTTTAAGTATTGAGTTGGCTGGCCTAGTACCACTATAGGCGCCATCACCGCCGGGGTGGTTTTGGGGTCGTGACACTAGTACTATTAAATCTGTGCGAAATATAAATTTATCAACTTTGACAAGAACATGTCAACGATTCCCCGTGGTTTCTTAATGCTTTGATCAGCTAATTGTAGGGACATTTCTGTATCACTCATTTCACCCAATACTAATTTCCTGAAAATTGAAATGGCAATAGATTTATAGAAGCTCCTGAGTCACATAATGCTTTCTCAAAATGAACTCCTCCTAGAGTATAGGGGATTTTGAAACTTCCAAGGTCTCCAAGCTTTTGTGGAAGCTTATTTTGAAGGATAACACTCCGTTTTTAGTAAGTTTTATCACATAAACTGCTTCTAATTTTCTTTTCTTAGATAATATTTCTTTTAGAATTTTTGCATAAGATGGAATTTGTGTCAAAGCTTCTATGAAAGGAATGTCAATATAAATTTCCTTTAATATTTTCAAAAATTTTGAGAATTGTTTATCAAGTTTTTCTCTTTCTTTTTTTGAGCAAAAGGGATAGATACAACTTGTGCATTAGATTTTTTAACTTCAAGTTTTCTTTTCCCTTTATCATTATGTTCTTTTGGAGGTTCATGAGTCCTTTCTTGATCCTCACCTTTACTTACCTGATGATTTATCTGAATTTTTCCTTGTCTGTCTGCATATTAATCATTAAGAACTTTATTTGAACACAGAAAAATGGCTTTGAGATGCTCCTTTGGAATTTTTCCTGTGTTTCTAGGAAAGTCTCCTTGAATTTGTCCAGATACAAGAGTTGCTAGTTGATGTTGATACCCAATTTTTCCCTTATATTTTATAAATATCATATATACTGTCACGCCCCGAAATCCCACCATCAGACCGTGATGGCGTCTAACATTGAACCCGCTAGACAAGCAAAAATACATAGATAAACTAGCATATTAACACCACTTTAATATGATAAACTAAATAGTTCACAGTTTTAACAACGGAAATAAATATGGTTCCAAGCTAAATAAGGACAACATAATACAACAACACGTAAACTTTCCCAAAACCTGGAGTCACAAACTCACGAACTGTCTATAAGAGTGCTAAATACAAGTCTGAAAGGAAATACATGCCTGCCTCTGAAACTAGAGGAAAATAAGACAGAATCGAAGACAAAAGGGATGGAAGAGACGCCAAGGCCCACGAACGCCAAAGGGTATACCTTGAAGCCTCTATGATAAGCTGGAAGACACTCCCACTAATGATGTCCTCCGGGTCCGGTTGCGAAATATGCACAACATAAAGAAGTGCAGGTGTAGCATCAGTACAACCGACCCCATGAACTGGTAAGTTCCTAACCTAACCTCGGCGAAGTAATGACGAGGCTAGAACCAGACTACCAAATAAACCTGTGAAATTCAAATAAACAGATATACATATATACAACGGATGAGAAATACAGGGAGAAACAATTAATAAAGGTAGGGGAACATGCTGTGGGGAGATAACAGTTTCATATAAGAAATCTCAATAAGGAAAAGAACAACAAAGCTAGCATATCAATAAGGACAGGAAATCACAAACTTGCACGGCATCACCCTTAGTGCTTTTACTCTCGTCCTCACTATGCAATGTATAATGTAATCAATGTAAATCATGGCACGGCATCACCCTTCGTGCTTTTACTCTCGTCCTCACTTTGCAATGTATAATGTAATCAATGTAAATCATGGAACGACATCACCCTTCGTGTTTTTACTCTATTTCCTCACTATGCAATGTATAATGTAATCAATGTGAATCATGAACGGCATCACCCTTCGTTCTTTTACTCTCTTTCCTCACAGTATAATCAATGAATATCGGTATGGAATGGTACATCGTACGGCACAGCATCACCCTTCGTACTTTACACTCTTTACTCACAATGTCAAACAATGCATGGCATCACCCTTCGTGCTTTAGCACTCTTCCTCACCCAAACAGCAATCACAAACAAGCGCAAAGGAGTAAACAAAATAGACATAATAACCCCGGCAAGGGAACAATATCAAACAGTGCACGACATCACCCTTCGTGCTTTAACACTCTTCCTCACAATATCAAACAGTGCACGGCATCACCATTCGTGCTTTAACACTCTTCCTCACCCAAACAGCAATCACAAACAACGGCAAGGAAGTAAGCAGAATAAAATAGAAATCCCGGCAAGGGAACATCAATTAAACAATTTAAAACCCGGCAAGTGAACAATATCAACAATTAAATCCCGGCAAGGGAACAATAACAGTAACCTCAATATCCCAACAGGGGAGACAATATCAAAAGCAACAATGACCCGGCAAGGGTATATTTCAGTAGCTTTTTCTCTTTCTTCCACTTCATTTCATAATTCACTCTATTTCTTGAGCCAATGCTCCAAAGGGTACAATTATCTCATATACCTTCATTCTTCGTGTTACAATTTGAGTCAATGATCCAACGGAGTTTAAAGATTACAATTCCCTTCACATATTCTTCACAACATATAGAAATCATCAATAAGCATGGAAATTACCACAAACTCAGAATATTCACAATATAAGGACTCACGGTCATGCTAGACACCAATGTATAGATACTCGTCACCATGCCTATACATCGTATTTGACAATTAGCAAGTAGCAAATTATAGTCAACTCCTATTCCCTCAAGATAAGGTTATACCAAACACTTACCTCGGGTCCCAAGTATAGCAATCAACCCTCTAACACCGCCTTTCCTTTAGAATTCAACTCCGGAATGGTATCATCTAGACATAATCAACTCAAGTATATCAATAAGGATTCAAGGATAAAATTACATGGCCTAATTATCCATTTCCTAACATTCTTTCAAATTTATCAAACTTCGAACCCGGGCCCGCTCGCTCGGATTCTTGCAATTCTCGAAGGGAACACTCACCCAAAGCCTAAGGATCACAAATATATGATTTTTACTTGATTTCATGGCCAAATTCATAGAAAATTCTAAGGTGATCACAAGTTCTAGGTTACTACCCATTTTCTTGAATTTTTTGCACTAGTTTATGTGGTTAATTAAGCTAAGATGCATGCATGAAACTAATTTACGGGTGGAATTTACTTACCTTACAAGACCTGGTCGAAAGCTCTTAAAAATGGTGGAAATAGCCTAAGGGAGAAGGTGAGAAATGAGGAAAATGGGCTAAAACCCCGTATTAAACTCACTGCCTGAACAGTGATCGCACCTGCGATGCTTGGGACCGCACCTGCGGTCTCGCACTTGCGAGAAGAACCTTGCACCTGCGGAATTAGGCTGGGGGGTCTGGGATTGCACCTGCGGTCTCGCACTTGCGAAAAAAATCTTGCATCTACGAGGGCTGGCCAGGCCACCGGTGGTCGCACCTTCGATGCCTGGGACCGCGCCTGCTTTCTCACACCTGCGATGCTGGGCAACCACACCTGCGATCACATCAAAGCAGGTGCACCAACAACCTTGTTTGCTGGTTTTTAACCCCGCTAGGTGCCTGGAAGGCACCTGGGCCCACCCGAGCCCTAATCCGAATATATCAACGAGTCCAAAATCATAATACGGACTCGCTCGAGCCTTCTAAACACTCAAAACAACGCTAAAACTCAAAATTACACCCCCAAACCTCAAGAACCGAACTTAGGAATTTTAAGTTTTCAAACTTTGCTAACAGCGTGCCGAACTCACCTATACAACTCGGAATGATACCAAATATCACAAATAACTTACATAACCTCCTAGGAACTTGCTCGTGCGATAAAATCGCCAAAACAACATCATACACGTCAAATTAAGCCTCAAAGTCCATCAATCCTATCAAATTTCATAAAACATCAAATTTTTTACTTTAAGTCCGAAACACGTCAAACGAAATCCAATTTCGACCAAACTTTACAGAACCTGCTGAAACCATATATAAGACCTGTACCGGGTGCCGTCACTAAACTACAGGCCTGATACCATCACTTTTTAATCAGATTTCATTTTTCAATTTCCTTAAATATTTTCAGAAAACAATTTTACTCAAAAATTTATTTCTCGGGCTTGGCACCTCGGAATTCGATCGGCGCATACGCCCAAGTCCCATATTTTCCTACGGACCCTCCGGGACCATCAAATCACGGGTCCGGGTTCGTTTACCCAAAATGTTGACCGTAGTCAACTTTATTCATTTTAATATCAAGTCTTAGCATTTTTTCACAGAATTTCATGTTTAAGCTGTCCGGCTACGCGCTCGGACTGTGCACGGAAATCGAGGCAAATACAAATGAGGTTTTCAAGGCCTCGAAAGTACGTAATGGGTAATAACATAGGTGATGACCCTTTGGGTCGTCACATATACTTTCAAAATATTATTTTTGTATCATCACCAATTTACAAGAGTTATATAAGTATTTTCTATAACTTTCCATAATTTTTAAGGCTTTAAAATTAATTTTCTTGCATTTAAATTGTTCAAATATTTACTAATCACTCGTTAAAAATATTTTGTGATGAAATAATCATCCAAATTTATTATTTACACCCACATATTTATTTTATAACATTTTTACTCCATTTCATATAATTACATTTGTATTTGAGCTATTTATACAATTTTGCAATAATAGTCTATATTCTATACAGAAGTACATAAGTACATTATTTACATTGTTTAACTAAAATAGAATTTTTATATTTTGATAATGTTAAGCTATCATTTTCAATAATTTTACTACGTACGTAATAATTTTATTATTTATGAATTAGTTTTTATAAATTATTTTAAACAAATTTTGAATATATAATTTATAGCCCAAACACTTAGCACACTTCATTTAATCCCTCAGCAACCCAACAAAATGACCCCTTTTAAAATCCAATTGCGGCCTGTTACACTTAATCTGCCCCGTTTCCTGTTTAATCTTGACCGTTGATCTCAAATGAGCAACGACCCATAATAATCCTCCCTCTCCTTATATCTTTTACCCCGAACCCTAGAGACATTTTTCATTTCTGCCGCCTCTACTCCTCTCTTCTCTTTACAAACCCTAGCCGTCGTATCCCTAAATCTTCTCCAAATTTGGTCATAATATGGAATTCATTCGTGATTCTCTTGCCTTATTTTGCTACTACTCATGTGTTCATGGTGTTACTTAGTATTTACCTAACTTTGGTAAATGCTACCTTTGAAGACGGGCCTGATTGGATCTAATTTTGTGAAGATCAGACCGATGTTTCATCCATATATACTCTACAATGAATGATTCTTGCATTCTCGGTCAAATTCATGGCCATTGGACTCAACTAGGGTTTGAAATTTCTTTCACCCCTTTACCGGCTATGTTAAGATTGCATGTTATCTTTTCTTTACTTATTTAGGTTTAATTGATTTTTTTTCTTATTTGTTCGTCCTAATCTGTCACTATATAAACCCTTTCCCTGTTTCCCCTAAAGGGAACAACTACTGCTACGACTATTGTTACTACTACTATTCTCCCACTCTCACTCATTCTATTTGTTTCTGAGACTTTGATTATGGTTGGCTGAAAGCCAAGGACACCAGATTCTATTCATTAGCTTCCTCTAGTGCAAGCACTGCTTGGATCCCACTTCCAGGCTCTTTTGAACTCTGAAGCACTGGGGATTTAGGGTTCAATTTTTCTCCAATAGTTGCAGTTATTCCTGAGATTTTGAGTTTCTCACTCTTTGTTTAATTTGTTCGCAACTGGCTAGTACTCTATACTATCGCAATTTTACTTCCTTTTGATTGTGTTCATGTTATGTGCATTAGTTTTACTAGGATTCCTTGGGTGTTTAATGTTATGCCACTTCGTATACAATCATTCTTGTCTTAATGTCATCCTGTAGTTTCAACTCTGTTCTAATTCTGATTTTCGCATAGTTAGCTAAGTTGATTCATAACATTTAATTTGTTTTCATTTAAACATGATTGAGGTTTATCGCACATTGTTTGGATCTCTTGGAAACTATATCATTGCTCAGAATTGCTTTCTTCATGTTGAATCCCTTATGCATCACCTTCTGTTTTTCTGCAAATCATGTGTCGACATTGTCTAAGTGCTTAGCCTAATATGCTCTCCCTTGACATTAGTATCCTTAACGCATGCCCATTGTAGATGTCCAACCTGATTGATTGCTCATCTTCATGTTTAGGTATAATTTGTTACTTGTAGACTGTTGCTTATCATGAATCCACGACTTCGAATCTTTGAGAGAAAAAATGCATGCCAAGAATTTATCAGAATGTGTTTTTGCTAAGTTTTTCATGTACAACTGCTATTTCCCTGAAATCAACTTCTGATTACATGAATTCTATATTCCAATATTGTTACAATTCCCAGGAATACTTGTTTCTTTGCTTCAATGATGTGTTCTCACTGATTGCTTAAGATTCCTAGGGTGAATTCAAATATATGTCTAGTTTTATTTCTCCTTACGCCGACTAAGATAAGTCCCAGCCCTCTTCATGTGATCTGCTTGCCTTATTTACTTGAAAGTCATCTTCTTCTCATCTGCCATGAATTTTTACCTTTTGGATTTAAACCTTTATGTGGTGATTGGTATTTTCCTGAACATTTTACATGTTAAGCTATGCAATTTAGTTGTTCTCATAAAGCGCTCATGTTAAAGCTTCCATGCTAAGGTTTTGTCTCACCTGTTCTTGTCTATGGCACTACTAGCTTTTTATGTTCAAACCTCTGCCTAAAACTCTCTAAGATAGTTCGGGACCAAGCTTTGTTTTGAAACTTTGTTTGAAATAATCTTGTTGCTCTTAAACTCTATTTCTGGAATGATAAGCATAAACTTGTCTCCTATATGTCTTGTTTGTTTCCCAATTTAGGCATGATCTTGCTTATATGCCCTAATTAGAATGACTGCTAGTTACAGTTTTGTGGGTAGTTCTGTTACATGTATGGCTGAATAATATCTCTTAGCTTAATCATTGGAATCATTTGGTCCTGCGTTGGGTATCGACAGTTCGAAGTATATTGTCTGCACCTGGAGTTTGGGCCTGCTGTTCGCATGAAGTCCTAAGCCTATTTGAAGGCCCAGATGTATTACTGGTTATTCTATATTTGTATTTGGGCCTGTAGTTATTTAAAATGATCTGTAATAGCTTGTAAAACTGAATGTTGGGGAAAAGAGTAGAAAATGGTAACATATATACTCTATTCTTGCATAAAAGGGTATAGAACATGTCTATAGTGTCAGGCCCCAACCTGGGGAGGCGTGGCTGGCACACGGTGTCGTATTGGACCGAGCGAACCACTTTGTATCTCATGATCGTTTGAAAAAAACTATAACATACATAGGCTGACATGGCTGAACTCATTCTTTTTGTAACTATCATGTGACAACATGGACACAACTCGTATTATGTAACTCTAAATGGGAAAATGATGTATCGGCGAACCATCGTACTCAGAACATGAATACACACAGGCCATCAAGGCCTCTGACATGTTGTACGTATTGAACCTGATCTATAAAGCCTCTAAGAGTATCTGACATCATAATATGGTCAGGGCAGGATACTTACCTACCCATAAATATATATATACATAAGACAGTTTGATAACCTCTAGACTTGGATGTACTCTGTATAAAATGGAGCTTTGCCAATCCTCAGCTGATATCAACTTCGTCTACAATAAGAGCCCGTCAAACTGGATACCTAAACCTGCAGGCATGAATGTAGTGCCCCGACGATGAGACATTAGTACGAAGAAATGTATTAAGTATGTAAGGCAGATAACATATGAATAACTTATTTATAATGAACTGACATGTATATATGATATACTAAAAGAAATTTGGAGGGTCAATGAGGCTCGGAAATCATACTTACCTTATTCTAACTCGTAACATATCTAAGTATTGAATATCCAACTTACCTTCCAAAGGACGTAGACTTAAAAGGGAAGGATCCGTTGGCCGAGAATATCTAATGTCGTATATTCATCTAATTTGTGTGATGATATACCTGAACCTGTTCCCATATGCTATTTGTACTGGAAACCATCATATTATAAAACTTCATCTATAACATTCTTCTAGTCACCATACCTTATATCTGAATACTTACCTTAGACATATTAAACATCTCTAGGTCTATACTAAGATATAAAAGTGTAACTTACGTGTTTCATAAGAGAACGTCCTTAAAACTAACTCATAAACATGAATAACCATGGCTCATATGCGTAACATATAGACCGTTCATACGGCTCAACATACCGAGGTACGGTTATGCATGCAACTGAGACCGTTCATAACCAACCTTGATTATACACCTATCCATTCATAGACCGTCCATAGGGCTTCATTGTACACCTACGTGTTGATAGATCGTCCGTAGGGATCATGTTTTATACATACTTATTTCATATCACTCATACAAACACCATTCAATCATTAATAGTTAAACTCTTATTCATAAACATATAAGTTTGTGAGTAACTCATTACAGTACCAATCTTTATTCCTTAGCCGCATGTTACGTCATCCTTCATTTTCTATATTATTTAGCTATAAAGAACGTGGTAAATATTTTTGAACTATTCATGTATAGTTATCCCTCTACAGACACCATATTGCTTCTAATTTATTAGACCATCGTGCGTAATATTTAATTAACATCTATACATCTTGTTACATATAAAATTCAAGAACCCTTCGAAAGGCTCTATTTACTCCTTAAGGATACATGAAATTGCGACCAGCACATTCCTTTTCAGCATTTGTGTGACTATACTCGTGAACGAACCTTATTCGTTGGTATAGTACATATACAAAGACTCGCCCCCTTGAATCCCTTACAAGGGCAACGTAACTTACAAAATCATGCCAAAGTAAATAAAAGAAGAACTTACATACCTCATAATTTTCAGTCCAATCCTATAGCTAACTTAACATGTAGCTTCTTTGTCTACAAGAAATGAACAATAATGTTGTCACAAATGAATGCCATAACATATCACATTTAAACAACACACTTTATTCTATTATAAAATTTAAAGAACCTTCCATGTTTATATGACTTCCCACAAGTTACAAAAGCCAACAATAGCCCAAACAACATCAACAAATACTCATAATAAGCCTTTCAAAACAGTTTAACAATCCCGACGAGCGGTAAGCTCATTTGTGACTAAACAACTATAGTTTTAAATCCCTTCTTCCTTCTAAAATTTATCAAGAATTTTAACATCCTCTTGTTAAATTATCCCTACTAATTTCAGCCACAATAGAACTTCAAAATGACCCCATAGTAGTCTGACAAGTTCAGCAACTCAAAACTGATTTTTTAGATTACTAATACATGTTTCCGACTTGTTTCTTTTCTTTCAAATCCAACAACACAACCAATAGTATATAATTAATACTCTTATAATATAAAATAGACATGGATTCAAACTAAAAATAAGTTCACAACCAGCCAATAGTTACAACAACAACAAACAACACACTACTCTTTCGAAACTCGCAAGTTCTAGTCTTTGTGATCGAGCCGCAACTCGTAGAAGCTTAGATAAGGAAAAGAGAAGCATAAACTGACTTTGGACTGAGTAGAACCCATGAAACCTAGTCCTTCTTCATCCAAAATCAGTCTCCCAATGCATCTACAAGAAGAGAAAGGGAATTTGCAAGATGTCCGGGTTTTTCAGCACTAGAATTGCTTTGTACCACATGAAATCACATAGGGTTTGTGTGGGATTTTTAGGAGAGGAGTTGCAGGGGTTTTCTCCTGTATTTGTGTGATGATATTATGTTGAAAATGAAATATAATCATCCCATATAAAGGGGCCCTTGGCTTCCCTTCTATAGGGTCTATGTGCTTTATTCGCTGTCTTTGTTTAGCGTGCTTTATTATTTTACGCTGATAGAAATCATGCTTCTAGGAATCACACACATTTCACTCAACTTTTCTAATACCTGTACACCATTCAAAGCATGTTATTTTTGGTATTTTCATCCATGTCTACTATTGTGCACGCTTAGACATCATGCCTATAGGATGCAATAACACATGCTTTTCTAATCTAAATACTATGTCTGTAGGGATTCAACTAATCAATCAATTAGTCGCTTCTATTGCTTTTATTACACTGCTCGTCCATATACCATGAATGTAGGAACTTATTCAATTAATCAACTACTTTTGCTTCTTCATTGTACCGCCACACTTAGATGATATTCGTATAGGGATAAAGTATTATAAAATCATATTCGATTGCCAACTATTAGAAATCCTGTCTATAGGATACTGTCACCCGTCTAAGAATCATTTTATAAAATCAGCGCTATTAATTCTGAGCTTTCAAATAGTTGAACCACCTCATTATGCAAACAATTAGAAATCATGCCTATAGGACCTGCAATATATTTAATCTGCCAATGCGTTAGTCTAAAGCTGCAATGTACCTGTACAATACAGGAAATCAAAATCACATAAATAGTATATTTATAGGGCTTAATGTCTTTAGCGTGCTTTAATTTGAAACTTTTTGCCGCCTAATGTATGAATCTGTCTGCGTGCAATTTGCTGCTTATGTGTGGAGTCCAACTTGAGCCATTTGTTGTCTTTATGTGAAGTCCTATAAATTTGGAATGTGCACCTAGTTTTATCAGTTTGAGCATCCGAATTAGAGTCTAGAACCACCCAAATAGTAGGTCCAAGGCCTCCTGGGCCATAGGCATGGGAAGGCTAGTGCGTGCATAGGATACGACCTAGAATTGAATTAGAGAACTTTAAGTAAATAACTTTAACATAGTAATCAGTTAGTAGGAGATGATAGTATGTGCCCGCTGAATAATATGAGCAACCCTTACCTAAAGGGAGTTGCGAAGTATTATTTATGTTGCATAGTGTGATCCTTTAGGCTAATAAACTTAGGTACCCCCTCTCCTTTATATGTTTATTGTTAACACTTAGTCATTGAATATAGAATAATTAAGTAGTACCTTGTAACCTTTAAAGACTTGTATTGATTATCCATATATTTATAGAACATTTAAATTTCTTGCCTTACTTCACTTGTATGATCACTTAGGACAATTATAATCACATTATCCCACATATATACACTTCTGTCGGGACCCACAGTTATAGACCTCTAAGAGCCTAACACCTTATATTTGAGGTAATTTGAGCCCTTACCCGATATTTGGTGACGTAGACTAATCAAACTGAGTTATTTGCAAAATAGGTGCCCTAATGCACCTCAAAATCGTTTGGTGGTGACTCTTCTCTTTTAATACCCATTTAAAAGAGCTGTCACATGTCGAAACCCATTTTCGAGAGAAAAAAGGGTGCGACGACATGGTGACTCTGCTGTGGATATACTTAAGCTCTTACCAATAATGAAGTTTCTCTTATATTGATTAACGGATAATTTGATGTCATCCCCTCCTTATTTCCTTTGTTTGTTTTAAATTGCTATGACATGTAAATCCCCTCCCTTATTTCCCTTTATATTCTACAACATGAACATCCTCTCTCCGTTTCTTTCATATTGTTTAAGACTGCTATATCATGTCTATTCCGTCCCTATCCCCATATTTGCTTCGATTAATATTTTTTTGCACTTTAATCATGTAAATATTTGGCAACATGTTACTATTTTTGCATAAAGCATGCCCTAGCATCATATTCCACTTCTTCTTATTATCAACATAGAGACGCTTGATGAGTGTACGCGCTTTCCTAAAAAATACCCTTTTAAATCGTAAAAGCTTATATGTGATAGACTAGTCGATCAACAGTGCAGTCGACGGTCCCGTGCATTTTCCTCTCAAGTTTGCCACTTGAGAGTACTGGTCTAGACCTTTCTAGAAACCACACTCTGATTTGAATGTACAAACACCATGCTAAACCTAGTAAAAATTGCAGTGTCATTGGCATATCCACCCACTTAGATGAACCATGTCCAAAGTCCAATGGGATTTACATAATTCCAAAGGACACCGTCACGTTATGTGCATTACTTGGAGAAAACATGTCAATATGTTGATCATTATTGCGTAAATAGTTGAATCTGGAGGGGGAAAGGGCTAACTTTTATTTGTTTGCAAAAAATGAAGCACGAAATCTCCTGGTTTGATATGGTCCAAAATATCCCGTCTTTTCTAATTAACTGGTGGAACAACCTTGCACCTTGTGACAGAAACCATGTGAGAAGGGTATTGGGTAACCTTCCATCTTTGTTGAACAATCAACTAAACAGAGGACTAATCGAGGATGCTGCCATGTTTTAGGATGAGAAGAGAGCTGTTTTTTGATTTGGCAATATGAAATGACTCCTCTCCTAAAAGAAATAGGGGGTTTTTCCAAGTTATCATGGTATATCCCCGACTATTGGTGCTAGAAAAATGTACCCCATGCAGCTTTCTAAAAATTCTACATTTTAAGAAGAACGATGAATTGGTATGCCTAAAGAAATCATATATCCCTTTTGAATTTTCGTATGAGTGTTATGGGCATAGCAAATCATATCTCCTTCATCATGAGGAGCTAGCCATTACCTCTTTGGGATGGGTGCACCGCCGGGTCTATGTCTTCCTAGTTTGTTTCCTAGGTTTGTTGATCTTTCCAATGCAATGGGAAAGAATTCATACTCGCTTAGCCTTGTCGCCAACACCGTAATAGAGGGCATTGAGGGGCAGAATTACAATATCATCCCAATGATCTTAGCTGAGATGTACCGTGATTTGGATCGGTGCTAGCATGGGTTAGGACTCATTGAGGGTTGTAACCTCTTACTACAAGATTGGCTACTGGAACACTTTCAGAGGGATGATTATTGCTAGGAGTTTCTTTGAAGGCCACTGAACGACTGCATAGACAGTCATCATCCAAAGAAGATGATATTCATCCCAGACAAGTTTGAAAAGCCCAGAAATGTTGAAGGCTGGGTGCATTTATTCAGTAACCTAACAGACGAGCAAGTACATTAGATGTTTGAGTGGTTTCCTAATAGAGAGTTCATCATCAGGTCCAAAGGAACCATTTACTTAGTACATATTGGGGTTGTGAGGCATTTACCCTTACATTCCTATAAGGGTTATGAGCAAGCTAGGAGGAAATAAGTCATACCTTGGGTTTCAAACATGGTTCAGCATAAATCAGATTTCAAAGGATATGTCATCCCATTCAAATTTGAAGCCCAACACATGTGGAATGAAAAGATCATCGTGGAGGGAGATACTATTGAGCCAGACAGATATCACGCCGGTCATATGTACAAATATCTCTCGTGGTTGGAGGACGACATAGCCAGGGAAATCAAACAGATGGTCAATGTGAAAGATAGGATCATAGATAAGGTGGCTGAGGCGCAAGTGAAGTACAAGAGGCTACACAAAATAGTATTCGAATCTAAAGCTAAACATCTAGAACAACATAAGGTGGATATGGAGGAGATCAGAGAATGGAAGGAGATTGCAAATAAGTCGATAGAAAGGTTGTAGCATCTAGAGCAAGGACTGATGGAGCTAGAGGGGAAGATGAGAAAGAGGCTTTGGGATTGTCAAGGCATGGATCCTGATGAAGGAGGGAAGCTGGCAATGGCTTACCTGCTACTCGACATGCACGATCTAGGAAACATGATTGATGGGGTCAAGAGAGCCAAGCATAGAGAAGGTCCCTCGGGGATCAAGTAGACTAGGAGATGATTTTATTTACTGTTTTATAAATTATATTTCATTAGATTTCGATGTAATAAGGCTTAATTCCATTAGTGACTTTATAATTATTATTTTGATTTAGTGAACAATTGATTTGGACTATTTTCGTATTAATGGAATGAGGTAATGTTGGCATGAATTTCCTCAAAGTCTATGTGTCGCTTAGGCATACCTCAGGCACAATTAGGTTCCCAAATTAGGACGTGAATCGTTGCATGACCTTACGTGATACCTACTTAAATATTGCAAACACTCTTTTACTTCATCTTACTGACTTGGTTACCTTTTGTTTTTCTTTATTTTTACTCCCATTCCCAAATGTTGGTTTGTGCATTCTGGAATCATCAGCTTACCACACCAGATCCATAGGTCCTCCACCTCTCCCCCCACTAGCGACCCGAAAAGTAAAGGCAAAGGAAAAGGGAAGATGGATGATTTAGTCCTATGTTTGGAACAGAAAATCTTGGAGCTGCACGGTAAGGTTGAGCAGGTCCGGAATCTCGCAAACCCCTCCCTTAGTCTAAATGTTCTTGACATCAACCACCAAAACACAACCACTTAGAACCAAACACCACCGCAAAATAACCAAAACAAAAATCCACCACCCATAGCTCCACAAAACCCTCCCGCAATGCACCAGTATCACAATCATCCACCTTCTCAAAACCTTAACCCGCCACCAGTGCAAACCCCTTAACAACACCACACTCATCCAACCTAGTATCCGCAGATCACCACTTATTACACCCCTCAAAACACACCACAACTCACCCCCGATCCCCCTCAAACCTCGATCAATGATCACCCATATACCCAAGATCTAGGAACTCACCAAGGAAACCCGATATACGTGGAAACCATACCCCATACTCCGCAACAAACCCTATACATACCTGAACTAACTGAGAAGGACATGATCATCTGAAACATGGTGGAGGAAGCAAAGAAACTGACAGGAAAAGTCTAGAGTGTTGAAGGCAGGAAGGGCGTTGAATATTTGAATTATGAAGACTTGTGTATCCAGCCAGATGTAGAATCGCCAGACGGTTACAAACCTCCTAAGTTTGAGATGTTTGATGGCACTAGTGATCCTAATGTGAATTTGAGAACCTAATGTGACAAGCTTGTGGGATTAGTCAAGAAAGAACAAATCCGCATGAAACAGTTCATGCAAAGTCTTACAGGAGATTCATTATCTTGGTATATCAGCCAAAATTTGAAGAAGTGGGCAAATTAGGTGAGCATGGCATCTGATTTGATGGATAGATTCAGGTTCAACGCAAATAACGCGCCACACATTTTCTATATCGAGAACCTCAAGTAGAAGCCGACAAAAACCTTCTGCGAGTATTCTACTCGTTGGAGATCAGAGGCTTCCAAGATGAGGCCAACACTTGAAGAAGAAAAAATGAGCAAGTTCTTTGTTAGAGCTCAGGATCCGCAGTA
Source organism: Nicotiana paniculata (assembly GCA_005239505.1). Taxonomy (NCBI): domain Eukaryota; kingdom Viridiplantae; phylum Streptophyta; class Magnoliopsida; order Solanales; family Solanaceae; genus Nicotiana; species Nicotiana paniculata. The sequence goes on along the minus strand of ML364085.1, from coordinate 40,558 downwards.
TTACGAAAGGTTGATGGTTATAGAGAATCACAAGTCCTCAGACATCATCAAGTTAGGGGAAAGGATAGAATAAGGAATCAAGAGATGAATGGTGACCAATTTCGAGGCATTGCAAGCCACCAATAAAGCCTTTCAATCAGAGGTATATTGAAGAAGAAAGAAGTGGGTGTCGTGATGGTATCCCAGGTCCTTAAGTCTCCCCTTACATACCGAACATCTCCACCCACATATCAACCCTCACCTTAAAAATACCAATACCCTGCGCCACCTACCATACCTATAACACCCAACCTTTATATTACCATTCACCTCCTCTCGTACGCCAAAACTACCCAAAGCCGTGACCTAACTTTAATTGCCGAACCAGACAATATACTCTTATCGCTGAACCCATAGCCCAACTGTATGAGAGACTAAAGGTCATTGGCTACATCACCCATATTCCTTCTATTGCTGTTGAGAACCTTTCCTAGTAGGTTAACCCCAACAAAACCTATTCCTACCATTCAGGCATGAAGGGTCGTATGTCGAAGGGAAAAATCCAAACACTTTTCGATACCAAAGTTATACAAGAAAAAAAGGTTGTGTTGAATGTCCGAAATAATCTTCTCCCCAATAATTGGGGAGAGGGATTGAATGTGATAAAAACTGATGAGGAATTGTATCAGGAGGGATCCATCCGACTTATTCAAAAGGGTGATGCTCCTAAAACATCTCTTGTCACCCTCTCGTTGATTATGGTGCAAATCCAGGCACCATTTAAGGTCGAAGTAGCTATTCCTTTCTCTGTGATGGTAGCTCCAACACCGACTTATAATTCTAGTGTCGTCCCACGGGATTATGTGGCGAAGGTAAGAAGAAAGGGAAAATCCAAGATGGAAGAGACAGGTGTCGTGCAAGGAATGACCGGAACTGGCAGAGTTTATACACTTGAGAATCTAGGAGGAACAAGCAAAGAAACCACATCTAAGATGCATGTTATTGAGACAGGCACAGATGGTCTTTAGAGAAAGGTACAGGTGAGGGAGTAATCTATTGTTGATCATCTGAACAAAATTCCCGCCCAGATATCCATCTTGTCGCTATTGCAAAATTCAGATGCGCAGAAGAATGCCTTGATGAAAGTATTAAGTGAAGCTTATGTACCTACCGGTATCACTAGTGGGGAGATGGCTAACATGGTAGGTCAGGTACTGGAGAGTCACAAGAGTACATTCCACAAAGACGAGATACCACCAGAAGGGTTGAGTCACAACAAAGGGTTGCACATCACTGTGCAATTTGAAGACAAGTTCATTGCTAGGGTTCTGATAGATGGAGGTTTGAGCCTGAACATATGTCTGCTGACTACTCTAAAAAGTCTCGATAAAGGCCTTCATGAGATACAGATGGGATGCATGAATGAGAAGGCGTTCGATGGATCTTAGAGAGCCACTATCAGATAAATAAACCTTGATCTGAAGATGGGCCCAATCTGGTTCGTCGTTAAATTCCAAGTGCTAGACATATCCGCAACCTACAACTTGTTATTGAGATGACCATAGATACACGCAGCTGGGGCAGTCGCTTATACTCTACACCAAGCTGTGAAGTTTGAGTAGAATCATCAAGAGGTGATTATTAACGGAGATGGAAGCAACCCTATCTACACCAACTAGATTGTGCCAATCATCGTAAACATGAGGAATTTGGGAGGAGAAACATACCACCGCATTGAGCGAGTAAATGCAATTGAGAAGGATGATGGTGGAGCAAAAAAATAGAAATCAAACTGATGTGGTTAGGGTATGAACTAGACAAGGGTCTTGGCCGGAAGATTCATAGGATCACAGAACCCATACAACCACAAAATCATGGCACAACCTTTGTTCTCGGTTATGAATATATTGTGCAAGAATACAAGGATTGAAAATCGTCATGGCGTACTGATTACTACTCGTTTGAGCAACCCATACCACCACTACACCAGACGTTTTGCCAAACTGATGTAATCTGGGGATCCGAAGAAGACGAGGTTTTAGCCGGCATGAGGAAGTTGTTACTGGACGAGGAAAATATGGACTGCAGTGCAATTTTAGAGGAGGAGGAGGAAGAGGAAGAACTTATCATTCAAACAGTGGGAGAACGCGTTGTTCTCGAGAACTGGACTACCACACCATCCCAGGCTTGTTGAGTACCTGGGTAGCCTTGACAAAATTACAATGATTTATTTTAAAATTGGGCATTTAAGACATTTTCAATACTTTGTTTTGAAATAATAACTTAAGCCATCGAGTTGTACTCGTTGCCAATTTTAAGTTTTATCAATGCAGTATTGCTTTTTGTTTATTTATTATTATCTTTCTAAATACTTTTCAGCGTAATTATTACATATCCTGATGAACCTACGACTATGATATGTAATGAGACAACGCAACACAAGGAAAGTGATTCGGAAGATTTTGAGATGATATAATACCAGAGGAAATTTTCATAGAGGTAGAGAATATTGAGAACAAACCAAAGTCCAATTTGGAAGAAACTGTGGCAGTTAACTTAGGGGATTCTGAAACAGTCAAAGAAACTCGCATAAGCATTCATCTATCACCGTCAGAGAAGGAAGAGTATATTAAGTTTCTAAAGGAATATAAGGATATTTTTGAATGGTCCTACGACGACATGACTAGGTTAAGCATATCCATAGTAGCTCACAAGCTACCTACCAAACCAATGTATCCGTCGGTAACGCAGAAGCCCAGGAAATTCAAGCCAGATATGAGTCTGAAGATAAAAGTAGAGGTTACCAAGAAAATCAAAGCCAAGTTCCTTCGAGTGGTCGAGTACCCGACCTGGCTAGCCAACATTGTGCCGGTTCCGAAGAAGGATGGGAAAGTTAGGATGTGTGTTGATTATCGAGATATGAACAGAGCAATCCCTAAGGATGATTTACCACTGCCTAACATACACATACTAATCAAAAACTGTCACAAGCATAAACTCCAATCCTTTGTGGATTGCTTCGTAGGATACCACCACATTTGGATGGACGAAGAAAACGCCGAAAAGACAGCCTTTATCACTCCATGAGGGATATATTGTTACAAAATGATGCCATTCAGTTTGAAGAATGTTGGGGATACCTACATGAGGTCCATGACGACTCTTTTTCACGACATGATACATAAAGAAATAGAGGTTTATGTGGACGATGTTATAACCAAATCTAAGAGAAGCTCGGATCACATGGCAGACCTGAGGAAGTTTTTCGACCGGCTTCGTAAATACAATTTGAAATTGAATCCTGCAAAATGTGCCTCCGGAGTCCCTGCTGGGAAGTCGTTGGGTTTCATGGTCAGCCGCCGCGGTATTGAGCTTTAACCGTCAAAATCAAAGTTATCCAGGACTTGCCACCGCTAAAGAACAAGAAGGATGTGATGAGTTTTCTAGGACGCCTCAATTATAGCAGTTATTTTATTGCACAATAAATGGTTATATGTGATCTAATCTTCAAAATGTTGAGGAAATATGTTGCGACGAGCTGGATCAAAGCATGTCAAAAGGTTTTTGACAAAATCAAGGAGTACTTGTCTAAGTCGCGCGTGTTGGTCCTGCCAGAGCCAGGAAGATCTCTACTGATGTATATGTCCGTGCTGGATGGAGGCTTTGTTTGCATCCTGGGGCAACATGATGAAACCGGGAGAAAAGAGCACGCGATATATTATCAGAGTAAGAAGTTCACACCTTAAGAGGCTCAATACTCTTTGCTGGAGTAAACTGTTGTGCTCTGACATGGATAACCCAGAAGTTGAGACATTATTTTTGTGCATACACTACATATATCATATCAAGGATGGGTCTACTAAAATACGTCTTTTAGAAACCCATGCCTACGGGTAAGTTAGAAAAGTGGCAAATACTGCTAACTGAGTTCGACATCATCTATGTGACTCAGAAGATGGTCAAGGGTCAAGCATTGGCCGATCAACTGGTAGAGAATCCCGTAGACGTGGAATACAAACCATTGAATACATATTTTCCCGATGAGGAAGTGTCATTTGTAGGAGAAGATATTGCCGAGACGTATAATGGTTGGAGGATGTTTTACGATGGAGAAGCCAACTTCAAAGGAGTGGACATCGGAGTTGTTTAGCATCAAAAACTCGTAAAAATTATCTGGTATCCGCAAAGCTTAGGTTCCTATGCACCAACAATGTGGCAGAATATGAGGCTTGCAACTTGGGACTCAGATTGGCCATTGACATGAATGTTCAGGAGTTGCTAGCAATCAGAGATTCAGATCTATTGGTACACAAGGTACTAGGAGAATGGGAAACCCAGAACTCTAAAATATTGCAATACCTACATTGTGTGCAAGATTTGATCAAGAGGTTCACGAAGATAGAATTCAAACATGTTCCAAGGATTCAGAATGAATTCACAGATGCATTGGCTACCTTGTCTTCCACAATACAACATCCAGACAAGAACTTCACCTATCTTATCCCGATTGAGATTCGTAAGCACCAGCTAATTGTGCTCATGTTGAAGAAGAGTTTGACAAAAACCCATGGTTCCATGATATCAAGGAATATTTGGAGAAGAGAGAACACCCAGAAAATGCCACACACACCTAGAAGCGCACGCTTCGAAGATTGGCCAACCATTTCTTTCAGAGCAGAGAAATTTTGTACAAAAGGATTCCTTAATTAGGATTGCTGCGATGTGTCAATGACAATGAGTCATCTATATTTATCGAAGAAATACATGCCGGAACTTGCGGACCTCACATGAACGGTTTCTTTCTGAGAAAGAAGATATTAAGGGCAGGGCATTGGATAACTATGGAGACATATTGCATCAAATATGTTCAGAAGTGCCACCAATGTCAGGTACATGCTGATATGATACGAGTGCTATCAACAAACTCAATGAAACGAGTTCACCCTGGCCTTTGTCTGTCTAGGGCATGGATGTCATCATACTAATTGAACCCATTGCTTTGAACGGGCACATGTTCATTTTAGTAGCAATAGATTACTTCACAAAATGGGTTGAAGGCACTTCCTATAAGGCTGTGACTAAGAAATTTGTAGAAGATTTCATTCGGGATCGTATTGTTTGTCGATTTAGAGTACCTGAGTCAATTATTACTGAAAACGCTGCCAATCTCAACAGTGATCTGATGAAATCCTTGTGTGAAACATTCAAGATCAAGCACAAAAATCCTATAGCATACAGGCCGCAGATGAATGGAGCCGTGGAAACCGCCAATAAGAACATCAAGAAGATATTAAGGAATATGGTGGACAACTACAAGCAATGGAATGAGAAGATACCATTTTCTTTGCTCGGGTACTGCACCATAGTTCGTACATCAACTGGGGCAAACCCCTATCTACTGGTCTATGGTACTGAAGTTGTTATACCTGTCGAGGTAGAGATTCCTTCTAAGAATAATACAAGAGGTCTAGCTCATTGATGTGGAATGGATACGAAGCTAGTATGAACAACTGGATTTTATTGACGGTAAGAGGATAAACGCAGTATGCCATGGTCAATGCTACCAGAATAGAATGGCAAGAGTTTTCAACAAAAGGTTAGATCGAGGTAATTCACATCGGGGCAGTTGGTGTTGAAACGGATCTTCCCTCATCAGGACAAAGCAAAAGGGAAATTCTCACCTAATTTCCAAGGCCCTTACATGGTTCACCGAATATTTATAGGAGGAGTTCTTACACTCGCAGAGATGGATGGAGAAATATGGCCAAAAACTACCAATCCAAACGCAGTCAAGAGATATTATGTTTCTGATTATGTTTGCACTTTCTATTTGATGTAACCTGAAAAACGCTTGACCTAATTCCCGTTTAAGAGGGATACGTAGTGTCACACCCCAAAATCCCACCATCGGGCCGTGATGGCGTCTAACGTTGAACCCGCTAGACAAGCCAACGTACATAGATAAACTAGCATATTAGCACAACTTTAATTGGATAAACTAAACATTTCACAGTTTATCAGCGGAAATAAATATGGTTCCAAGCTAAATAAGGACAACATAATACAACAACACAGAAACTTTTCCAAAACCTGGAGTCACAAACTCACGAACTGTCTATAAGAGTGCTAAATACAAGGTTTGAAAGGAAATACATTTCTGCCTCTGAAACTAGAGGAAAAATAAGACAGAATCGAAGACAAAAGGGATGGAAGAGACGCCAAGGCCCACGAACGCCAACGGTATACCTTGAAGCCTCTATGATAAGCTGGGAGATATCAACAGTTAAATCCCGGCGATGGAACAATAACAGTAACCTTAATATCCTAACAGGGGAGACAATATCAAAAGCAACAATGACCCGGCACGGGTATATTTCAGTAGCTCTTTTTCTTTCTTCCACTTCATTTCATAATTCACTCTATTTCTTGAGCCAATGCTCCAAAGGGTACAATTATCTCATATACCTTCATTGTTCGTGTTACAATTTGAACCAATGCTCCAACGGAGTTTAAAGATTACAATTCCCTTCACATATTCTTCACAACATATGGAAATTATCAATTAAGCATGGAAATTACCACAAAATCAGAATATTCACAATATAAGGACTCACGGTCATGCTAGACACCAATGTATAGATACTCGTCACCATGCCTATACATTGTATTTGACAATTAGCAAGTAGAAAATTATACTCAACTCCTATTCCCTCAAGCTAAGGTTAGATCAAACACTTACCTCGGGTCCCAAGTATAGCAATCAACCCTCTAACACCGACTTTCCTTTAGAATTCAACTCCGGAAAGGTATTATCTAGACATAATCAACTCAAGTATATCAAGAAGGATTCAAGGATTCAATTACATGGCCTAATTATCCATTTCCTAGCATTCTTTCAAATTTATCAAAATTTGACCCCGGGCCCGCTCGCTCGGATTCTTGGAATTCTCGAAGGGAACACCTACCAAAAACTTAAGGATCATAAATATACGATTTTTACTTGATTTCGTGGCCAAATTCACAGAAAATTCTAAGGTGATCACAAGTTATAGGTTACTACCCATTTTATTGAATTTTTTCACTAGTTTATGTGGTTAATTAAGCTAAGATGCATGCATGAAACTAGTTTACGGGTGGAATTTACTTGCCTAACAAGACCTGGTCAAAAGCTCTTAAAAATGGTGGAAATCGCCTAAGGGAGAAGGTGAGAAATGAGGAAAATGGATTTAAAACCCGTACTTAAACTCACTTCCTGAATAGTGATCACACTTGCGATGCCTGGGACCGCACCTGCTGAATTGGCTGAGGGGTATGGGATCGCACCTGCAAAGTGGAGACCACACATGCGGTCTCGCACTTGCGAGAAAGATCTCGCACCTGCGAGGGGTGGCCAGGACACTGGTGGTCGCACCAGCGTTGTCTGGGACCGCGCTGCGGTCTTGCACCTACGATGCTGGGCAATCGCACCTGCAGTCACACCAGAGTAGGTGCACCAGCAGCCTTGTTTGCTGCTTTTTAGCCCCGCTAGGTGCCCGGAAGGCAACTGGCCCCACCCGAGCCCTAATCCGAATATACCAACGAGTCCTAAATCATAATACGCACTCGCTCGAGCCTTCGGAACACTCAAAACAACGCTTAAACTCGAAATCACACCCTCAAACCTCAAGAACCAAACTTAGGAATTTTAAGTTTTCTAACTTTGCTAACAACGTGCCGAACTGACCTATACAACTCGAATAATACCAAATTTCACAGATAACTTACATAACCTCCTACCAACTTGCCCGTGCAATCAAATCGCCAAAACAACATAATACACGTCAAATTAAGCCTCAAAGTCCATGAATCCTATCAAATTTCATAAACATCAAATTTTCCATTTTAAGTCCGAAACACGTCAAACGAAATCCAATTTCGACAAAACTTTACAGAACGTGCTTAAACCATATTAAAGACTTGTACCGGGCGTCGAAACCAAAATACAGGCCTGATACCATCACTTTTTAATTAGATTTCATTTTCAATTTCCTTAAATATTTTCATAAAAAATAATTTTACTCACAAATTCATTTCTCGGGCTTGGGACCTCGGAATTCGATTTCGGGCATACGCCCAAGTCCCATATTTTCCTACGGACCCTCCGTGGCCGTCAAATCACGGGTCTGGGACCGTTTACCCAAAATGTTGACCGTAGGCAAATTTATTCAATTTAATATCAAGTTTAGCATTTTTTTCACAGAATTTCATGTTTAAGTTGTGCGGCTACGCGCCCGGACTGCACATGCAAATCGAGGCAAATACAAATGAGGTTTTCAAGGCCTCGGAAGTACGGAATGGGTAATAACATAGGTGATGACCCTTTGGGTCGTCATATTCTCCACCTCTAAAACAACCGTTCGTCCTCGAACGGACAGAAGAAGGGAGTACCTGAGTCGGGGAATAAATGAGGGTAATGGCTCCGCATATCGGACTCGGACTCCCAGGTCAATGCCTCAGGAGGCTGACCTCTCCACTGAACACGAATAGAAAGGAAACTCTTGGATCTCAACTGACGAATTTGCCGGTCTAGAATAGCTACCGGCTCCTCCTCATAAGATAAGTTCTTGTCCAACTGGACAGTGCTGAAATCTAACACATGGGCTGGATCACCGTTATACCTCCGAAAGATGGACACGTGAAAAACTGGATGTACGGTTGATAAGCTAGGTGGCAATGCAATTCTATAAGCCACCTTTCCCACTCGATCAAGAATCTCAAACGAGCCAATGAATCTAGGGCTAAGATTTCCCTTCTTCCCAAATCTTATCACGCCCTTCATAGGCGACACTCAGAGCAATACTCGCTCACCAACCATGAAAGCCACATCTCGAACCTTACGATCTGCATAAATCGTTTGCCTGGACTGAGCTGTACGAAGCCTATCCTGAATGATCCTGACCTTGTCCAAGGCCTCCTGAACCAAATATGTACCCAACAACCGAGCCTCTCCCATCTCAAACCATCCAACCGGAGATCGACACCGCGTACCATATAAATCCTCATAAGGAGCCATCTGGATACTCGACTGGTAGCTATTTTTGTAGGCAAACTCTGCTAAAGGCAAGAACTGATCCCATGATCCTCCAAAGTTACTAACACAAGCTCGGAGCATATCCTCCAATATCTGAATAGTCCGCTCATAATGCCCATCCGTCTGAGGATGAAATGATGTGCTCAACTCCACCTGGGTGCCTAACTCTCGCTGAACTGCTCCCCAAAAATGCGAGGTAAACTGCGCGCCCCGGTCCAAAATGATAGATACTGGAACACCATGAAGGCGAAGAATCTCCCGGATATAGATCTCAGCTAACCTCTCGGATGAATAGGAGACTGCCACACGAATGAAATGCGGTGACTTGGTCAGCCTATCAACAATGACCCAAACTGCATCGAACTTCTTCCGGTCAACGGAAGTCCAGTAACGAAATCCATAGTGATCCTCTCCCACTTCCACTCGGGAAGCTCAATCCTCTGAAATAAACCATGAGGCCTCTGATGCTCATATTTAACCTGTTTAAAATTCAAACATCGCGCCACATATGCCACAGTATCCTACTTCATTCTACGCCACCAATAATGCTGCCGCAAATCCTAATACATCATCGCGGCGCCCGGATGAATAGAGTATCGGGAACTGTAGGCCTCCTCTAAAATAAACTCTCGAATCCCATCAACATTAGGCACACAAACTTGCCCCTGCAATCTCAAAACACCATCATCATCCAAGGTCACTTGCTTGGCATCTCCGCGGTGCACCGTGTCTCTAAGGACACACAAATGGGGATCATCAAACTACCGATCACGGATACGCTCCAATAATGAAGAACGAGCGACCGTACAAGCCAACACTCGACTAGGCTCAAAAATATCCAACCTCACAAATCGATTGGCCAAAGCCTGAATATCCAAGGCAAAAGGCCTCTGACTGACCAGAATAAAAGCAAGACTACCCATGCTAGCTGACTTCCTACTCAAAGCATAGGCCACCACATTGGCCTTCCCCGGGTGATATAAGATGGTAATATCATAATCTTTCAACAACTCCAACCACCTTCTCTGCCTCAAATTCAACTCCTTTTTCTTAAACAAGTACTGAAGACTCTTATGATTAGTGAACTCCTCACACGCTACGCCATACAGGTAGTGCCTCCAAATCTTCATTGCATGGACAATGGCTGCCAACTCCAAATCATGCACTGGATAGTTCTTCTCATGAATCTTCAACTGCCTCGAAGCATAAGCAATGACCTTGCCATCCTGCATTAACACTGCACCAAGACCAAAACGGGAAGCATCACAATAGACTATATAAGGCCCTGAACCTGTGGGCAAAACCAACACCGGTGCCGTAGTCAGATCTGTCTTGAGCCTCTGAAAGCTCGCCTCACACTCATCCGACCATATGGACTGGGCACCCTTCTGGGTCAACCTAGTTATCGGTGCTGCAATTGATGAGAACCCCTCCACGAACCGACGATAATATCCTGCTAATCCCAAGAAACTCTGAATCTATGTAGATGATGATGGTCTGGGTCAGTTCTTGATTGCCTCAATCTTCTTCGTGTCAACCTGAATACCCTCTGCTGACACGACATGACCCAGGAATGAAATTGAACTCAACCAGAACTCAGACTTCGAAAACTTTGCATATAGCTGGCTATCCTTCAGAGCCTGAAGAACCACTATGAGATGTTTCTCGTGCTCCTCCTGACTGCGGGAGTATATCAATATATCATCAATGAATACTATCACGTACGAGTCCAAATAAGGCCTGAACACTCGGTTCATCAAATCCATAAAAGCTGCTGGGGAATTTGTCAACCCAAATGACATGACTAAAAACTCGTAATGCCCGTGCCGAGTGCGGAAAGCTGTCTTAGGGACATCGGATGCCCTAATCCTAAACTGATGGTAGCCAGATCTTAAGTCTATCTTTTAAAATACCCTGGCACCCTGAAGCTGATCGAACAAATCATCAATCCTCGGCAGTGGATACTTATTCTTGATTGTAACCTTGTTCAATTGCCGGTAATCAATGTACATCCTTATCGAACCATCCTTTTTCTTCACAAACAATAATGGAGCACCCCAAGGAGAAACATTGGGTCTAATGAAACCCTTTCCAAGAAAATCCTGCAACTGTCCTTCAACTCTTTCAACTCTGGCGGGGCCATGCGATACGACAGAATAGAAACAGGCTGGGTGCCTAGATCCATATCAATGCAGAAATCAATGTCCCTGTCGGGTGGCATCCCCGACACGTCTGAAGGAAAAACCTCAGGAAACTCACGAACCACGGGCACCGAATCAATAGAGGGAACCTCAATCGCGCACATAAGCCAAATAATCCAAACACCCCTTCTCGACCATACGCTGAGCCTTCACGTACGAAATAACACTACGGGTAGAATGACTATGAGTTCCTTTCCACTCCAAACGGGGCAAATATGGTAAGGCTAAGGTCACCGTCTTGGCATGACAACCCAAGATAGCATGATATGGGGATAACCAGTCCATCCGCAATATAACATCAAAGTCGACAATACCTAAAAGCAACAAATCAACACGGGTCTCAAGACCCCCAATCACCACAACACAAGAATGATGGACTCGATCGACAACAATAGAATCACCCACCGGTGTAGATGCATAAACAGGAATAGTCAGTGGATCACTAGACATGACCATGTAGGTGTAAAATAAGAGGACACATACGAATACGTAGACCCCGGATCAAATAGCAGTGAAGCATCTCTGTCACAAACCCGAATAGTACCTGTAATGACTGCATCTGAAGACTCAGCCTCTGGCCTGGCTGGAAGAGCATAACATCGGGGATGGGACCCACCACCCTGAACCACATCTCTGGGACGGCCGGCTACTGGCTGGCCTCCACCTCTGGCAGGTTGAGCTCCACCTCTATGACCTCTACCTCCACCTCTAGCACCTCTACCCTCACCTCTAGCTGGCTGGGCAGGCTGTGGAACACCTGGTGCCTATACCATGGCACGAGAACCCTGATACTGGGAAATACCTGATGCTCGAGGGAAAAATCTGGCAAGGTGACCCGGATCACCACAAGTGTAACAAGACCTCGGCTACTGAGAGAACTGAATCTGACCCTTTCGACCTGAATGACTACCCCAGAAACTCTGATGCGGTGGTGCACTGATGGAAGCTGGTGGCGCACTGTAAGGCTGCTGATCAGAATAGTGCGTCTGATACCCACGACCATTTGAAGTACCATGGGAAACATGAAGAGCCGACTGAAAAGGTCTGGGAGGATGACCTCTGCCTGAAGAATCACTGCCCCCAGATGAGGATCCACTGAAACGACCGAAATGACGGGGGATTTTGTCAGCCCCCTGACCACCACCCTGTGACAAAATCATCTCAATCCTCCTAGCCACATTGGCCGCATCCTGGAACGATATGTCTGTACCTGAATCTCTAGCCATCTGAAGTCTGATAGGCTAGCCAATCCCTCAATAAATCTCCGAACCCTCTCCCGATCAGTGGGAAGTATCATAAGAGCATGTCGGGATAGAGTGATGAACCTGGTCTCGTACTGAGTGACGAACATGGATCCCTTCTGGAGACGCTCAAACTGCCTCCAAAGGTCCTCTCTCTGAGTAATGGGAAGGAACTTCCCCAAAAATACCTCCGAGAACTGAGTCCAAGTCAAAGGTGTAGATCTAGCTGGTCTGGCTAGGCAATAGTCTCTCGACCAACTCTTGGCTGCGCCAGATAACCGAAAAGTAGGGAAGTCAACTCCGTTGGACTCTACTATGCCCATATTCTGGAGGACCTCATGGCAGCTGTCCAAATAATCCTGGGGGTCCTCTGATGGCGAACCAGTAAAAGTAGCAGTGAATAACTTAGTGAACCTGTCCAGTCTCCGCAAAGCATCTGCTGACATAGTTGCTCCCTCTGCTACCGGTGCTGCAATACCCGGCTGAGCTAGTCTTGCTGGCTGAGGTGCCAGAGTCTGAAACTGTGGAGCTAGCTGCTATGGCACGCGTGTGGCAAGAGTCTGGGCACCTCCCCCAGCCTGAGAGACCGCTGGAGCTGTAGGAAGAAGACCCGTCTGTGCTACACTCTCCATGAGTCCGACTAGATGGACAAGGGCGTCATGAAGGACTGGGGTAGCTATGAACCCCTCTGGGACCTGAGTTGGTCCAACTGGGACTGCCGGAACTCCTCCTCGTCAGACTCGACCTGAGGGTCCTCCACTGGGGCTGCTGCTCTAGGCTGAGCCCGGCTCTGGCCCCGGCCTCGTCCTCGACCTCTACCCGACTAGGAGCTGTAGCAGGAGTGTCAGGCTGCTGGGCAGAACCAAGGGAAGCACGCGTCCTCGCTATCTGCGAGAGAATAGAATAGAAACTCAATCAGTACTCAGAATCATAGCGCACGACAGAGAAGAAAAAAAATATGGAGTCATCCTAACTTTGCAGCCTCTGGGGGATAAATACAGACGTCGCCGTACCGATTCCTTAGACTCTACCAAGTTGTCTGTGAGTTGTGAGACCTAAGAAACCTAGTGTTGTGATACCAACTTGTCACCCCTGAAATCCCACCATCGGACCGTGATGGAGTCCAACGTTGAACCCGCTAGACAAGCCAACGTACATAGATAAACTAGCATATTAACACCACTTTAATAGGATAAACTAAATAATTCACAGTTTAACAGCGGAAATAAATATGGTTCCAAGCTAAATAAGGACAACATAATACACAACGCGTAAACTTTCCCAAAACCTAGAGTCACAAACTCACGAACTGTCTATAAGAGTGCTAAATACAAGTCTGAAAGGAAATACATGTCTGCCTCTGAAACTAGAGGAAAAATAAGACAGAATCGAAGTCAAACGGGATGGAAGAGATGCCAAGGCCCACGAACGCCAGCGGTATACCTTGAAGCCTCTATGATAAGATGGAAGACACTCTCACTAATGATGTCCTCCGGATCCGGCTGCACAATCTGCACACAAAAAAGAAGTGCAGGTGTAGCATCAGTACAACCGACCCCATGTACTGGTAAGTGCCTAGCCTAACCTCGGCGAAGTAGTGACGAGGCTAGAACCGGACTACCAAATAAACCTGTGTAGTTCAAATAAATAGATATACATATATACAAAGGATGAGAAATATAGGGAGAAACAATCAATAAAGGTAGGGGAACATGCTGTGGGGAGATAACAGTTTCATATAAGAAATCTCAATAAGGAAAAGAACAACAAAACCAGCATATCAATAAGGACAGGAAATCACAAACTTGCATGGCATCACCCTTCGTTCTTTTACTCTCGTCCTCACTATGCAATGTATAATGTAATCAATGTAAATCATGGCACGGCATCACCCTTCATGCTCTTACTCTCTTTCCTCACTATGCAATGTATAATATAATCAATGTAAATCATGGCTCAGCATTACCTTTCGTGCTTTTACTCTCTTTCCTCACATTATAATCAATGAATATCGGTATGGAATGGTACATCATACGACACGGCATCACCCTTCGTGCTTTACACTCTTTCCTCACAATGTCAAACAATGCACGGCATCACCCTTCGTGCTTTAACACTCTTCCTCACCCAAATAGCAATCAAAAACAAGGGCAAGGGAGTAAACAGAATAGACATAATAACCCTGGCAAGGGAACAATATCAAACAGTGCACGGTATCACCCTTCGTGCTTTAACACTCTTCCTCACAATATCAAATAGTGCACGGCATCACCCTTTGTTCTTTAACACTCTTCCTCACCCAAACAACAATCACAAACAAGGGCGAGGAAGTAAGCAGAATAAAATAGAAATCCCGGCAAGGGAACATCAATTAAACAATTTAAATCCCGGCAAGGGAACAATATCAACAATTAAAACCCGGCAAGGGATCAATATCAACAATTAAATCCCGGCAATAGAAAAATAACAGTAACCTCAACATCCCAACAAGGGAGACAATATCAAAAGCAACAATGATCCAGCAAGGGTATATTTTAGTAGCTCTTTCTCTTTCCTTCACTTCATTTCATAATTCACTCTATTACTTGAGCCAATGCTCCAAAGGATACAATTATCTCATATACCTTCATCGTTCGTGTTACAGTTTGAGCAAATGCTCCAACAGAGTTTAAAGATTACAATTCCCTTCACATATTCTTCACAACATATAGAAATCATCAATTAAGCATGGAAATTACCACAAAATCAAAATATTCACAATATAAGGACTCATGGTCATGCTAGACACCAATGTATAGATACTTGTCACCATGCCTATACATCGTATTTGACAATTATCAAATAGCAAATAATACTCAACTCATATTCCCTCAAGTTAAGGTTAGGCCAAACACTTACCTCGGGTCCAAAGTATAGCAATCAACACTCTAACATCGCCTTTCCTTTAGAATTCAACTCCGGAATGGTATTATCTAGACATAATCAACTCAAGTATATCAATGAGGATTCAATGATTCAATTACATGGCCTAATTATCCATTTCCTAGCATTCTTCCAAAATTATCAAAATTCGACCCGGGCCCGCTTGGTCCAAACACAAGGCTCGGACCAAAACCATGTCACCCATTCACCCACGAGCTCGAATATATAGTTTATTTTCAAATTCGACGCCAAAACGAGGTCTTAATCAAGAAAATTCAAAAGGGCCTAACTCTACCCAAAATCCAGATTTTCTACTCTAATTTGCATGTTTAAGGCTTAGGAATTCATTAATTATAGATGGAAAATGAAGGAAATGAGTTAAAATTTACTAACCCAAGAAGTTTTGGTGAGGTATGGCTTCAATGGATGTCTAAGGGCTTTGGAGAAGAAGAAGTTCGTTATTTTCTATAAAAATCCCGTAGCTACTGGTTCTGGAAATATTTATATACACTGGGCAAAACTGCCCTTCACGATCGCGGAAGGGAGGTCGCGTTCGCGAAGGGTAAACTGGACAGACCATCGCGATCGTGGAAGGGAGGACGCGATCGCGAAGAGTAAAAAAAACTAAGGTCCAGAAGTTGACTTACGCGAATGCGTGGGATAGCACGCGAACGCGATGAAGGGGACCTGTAAAGCTACGCGATCGCGGTCAACTATACGCGAACGCGAAGAGGAAAAGGAGGGCTAAGCCCTCATGGTCAATTAACCCTAAGCGATCGCGAGGGAATGGACGCGAACGCTATGAAGGAAAACTTAAAGCTTCGCGAACGCGGAAGAGGCTTCGCGATCGCAAAGAACGAAAAGGACTTGCAACAGCTGAAGCAAAAACCAGCAATTTTCCTAAGTTCAAAATCACTCCGAGACACCTCCGAAACACTCCCGAGCCCTCGGGGCTCCTAAAATATCACATGCACTGACTCAACAACATCCTACGAACTTAACCGTGCGATCAAATCGCCAATATAACATCATATAAATCGAATTAAACCTCAAAATCCATGAATTCTATCAAATTTCATAAAACATCAAATTTTCCATTTTTAAGTCCGAAATCCGTTTTCAACCAAACTTTACAGAAAGCGCTTAAACCATATATAAGACCTGTATTGGGCGCCAGAACCAAAATACGGGCCCGATACCATTACTTTCTAATCAGATTTCATTTTCAACTTCCTTAAATATTTTCATAAAATAATTTTACTCAAAAATTCATTTCTTGGGCTTGGGACCTCGGAATTCGATTCCGGGCATACGCCCAAGTCCCACATTTTCCTACGGACCCTCCGTGACCGTCAAATCATGGGTATGGGTCCGTTTACCCAAAATATTGACCGTAGTCAAATTTATTCATTTTAATATCAAATCTTAGCATTTTTCGCAGAATTTCATATTTAAGTTGTCCGGCTACGCGCCCGGACTGTGCACGCAAATTGAGGCAACTACAAATGAGGTTTTCAAGGCCTCGGGAATACGGAATGGGTAATAAAATAGGTGATGACCCCTTTGGGTCGTCACACCCTAACAACATGTTTTCTACGTTATTTAAACTAAAGAAACGAGTAAATTTTAAGTAGTATTTTAAAACATAATCCAAATTCATGGCGTGAAGAGCAAAAGTTTGGCACATTTGGGATGAAGAGGTAACATTGGAACTTTGACCAAAGAAATGAGCAGATTGTAATACTTAGAGCAAAAAGACATAACATTAACAACTAAAGTGCTAGTTTCCAGAATCTATACATACTTAGTCGAACTCTTTTCTTTTTTATTCCAAATAGATTACCTGTAACTTCATGATTTCTACACACAAGTATAACTCTAAATCACGATTTTGACAAAACAGCAATCTAAAACTTATTCAAAAAAATATACAACCACTTTAGATCTTCCAAGACAAAGAGCAAGAAGAAAATTTTAGTTCACTGACTTTTCAACAAAACAGAAAACTAAAAGATATATACTTAAACAGAAATCAAATCATGTGTTTACGGATATACATCCAGATTCAAGAAAATTTCCAGAACATATCACTATTAAAAAGACAACCACGAAGAGAGCAACTGATGTGCAATATATTCATATGTCCATTGACATTTTATTTTACTTAATTAAGAGATAGTTTAAACACATAATCTTTCATGATTTAATCCATGAACAAATATTGAATCACGCCTTTTACATGGAAAGTAAACTGGAGATAAGATTTTTTTCTAAAACAAACGAACAAACATTTTAGAACTTCAAATATAGGAAAAAGCAAGAAGAAAGATTTCAAAGTTACTGACTTTTTTGTGGGCAGTGAACTGAGGATGTGGTCTCAAATCCAACAGGCTCCGACCTAGAACTTGCTACCTCGAACTAACATCAATTGCTGGAAGAAAACTAAGAAAATCTATGTTATGGCTAAAACCCAAAAGGGGCCTAAAGAGATAAGGAAGAGAATCAAGTTTTTTAAGAGTCAAATAAAAGCAGTGAGTGAGAGAGCTAGTTGTAGCGGCTGAATCTCAAGATTTTAGGGGGGTTCCCTCGGCGGCTCTAGCCCCTTCCAAAATTCCTTTCAAAGGGAAATATTTATAAGCTGATTTCTAGGGTTCTTAATTTCGGCAGGATTTGAAGGGAAGCTATTGAAACGTTTGAAATTTGAACGTTGATGTTACAAAAAATTATTTGAGGTGCAGTATTTTTTTTGTTCAAAATAGTGATGGCAAGCTCTGCCATGGCTGAGCAGGGATGGAACCTTGTGAAGAAGAGGAAAGAAAGGAGAAGAAGCCTCTGGAGAGTGAGAGAAAAGTAAATGAGAGAGAGAGACGTTAACTGTGGTAAATTAGGGGTGGGGTACAGACGTTGAATTTGAGGAAAAAATTTAATAACAATTAAATGGGATTTTTTGGTATCCAAAATAGGGATATTTCTGGTGGAATAATCTAGGAGAGAATAATATAACTTGGGCTAATACCTTTTGGGCTGATTTAAGGAATTATTTGGCCAAAATTTTGGTCTTAAAATAGTCCTGAAATTCCTTTCTTCTTAGTATTTCTTTGGACTTCTAACTTTAATAAAATATTTTAATAACTATATTATATAATACTATGTATAGTAGCATATAAATATCCATTACACTAATTGAAAAGTATAAAACTTTAATGTTCTTGGAACAAATATTTATAAAACATATGATTGAAGAAACATTACTTTTTAACTAAATAAAGGAAAAGGATATGATTTTTTCCACAAAAGGCGATAAGAACGAACAAACGAATGAATGAATGAATAATAATAATAATAACAATTGTAGTATTAATAATATTAATAATGCTAGTAGTAGTGATATCAAGTAAATAGTAATAATAATTAGGTCTAGTTTGTGCTAAAAATGGAAAATAATAACTATTCTTAACATTATTAGTGATATTAGAAGCTTAAAGAAATAGTTTGGAAGAAAGGAGGACAAAATTGGGTATCAACAGCTGCTAAGGGCAGACCCGCCTTAGAAGAGGAGCAGATTAACAAGTTCTTTGTCCGGCCCCAAGACCCGCAATACTATGAACGGTTGATGATGATTGAGAACCACAAGTTCTCTGACATTATCAAATTAGGTGAACGGATTGAAGAAGGTATCAAGAGCGGTATGGTCACAAATTTTGAAGCCTTTCAAGCTACAAACAAGGCTTTGCAGTCTGGTAGTGTGCCTAAGAAAAGAGACGTGGAAGCCGTGATGGTTGCACAAAGAACTAAATCCCCACTCAAATACCAAACTTACCCAACACCTCCACTCTATATCAACCAACCCCAAATTACCAAGCACTCTCATACCAAGCTCCACCACCAACTTATCAATCACCTCCACCACCGACATATCAACTTGCTTCACCCAGATACTCGCAACCCGCTCATGTCTACCACACTTACAATTCCCAACCATCTCATTACCAATCACCCCTACCCGTCAAAACTTCCTTAGACCTCGCCCTATATTTGATCGCAGACCTCCAAAATAGTATACCGTCATCGTTGAACCCATCGACCAGCTATATGAGAAGCTCAAGGCTGCTGGTTATGTCACCCCCATACCTATTGCAACCCCTGAGAATCCTTCTCAATGGGTCAACCCAAACAAGTCCTGTGCATACCACTCCGGCATGAAAGGGCACACCATCGATGAATGTCGCTCTTTGAAAGACAAGATACAAATCCTGATTGACAACAAGTTCATCGTGGAAAAAGGATCCGCTCCAAACGTCCGCAATAATCCTATTCCGGACCATAAGGGTGGAGGCATCCACTTGATTGAAATAGAGGATGATTGGGACCCCGAGGGATCAATCGGGTTGATCGCAGGAGTCAATGATCCAAAGAAACTTGTAGTCACTCTCAACCCGATCATATTCCAGATTCAACCAGCTGAGGATGCTGAGGTAAATATGTCCATGACTCTTGAGTTTGGAGCAGCGTCACCTGCAAAGACACCATTATCGATTGAAGTTGAGTTCGTATCTCCGTCAAATGCACCCGCACCATTTGAGGTTGCAGTCTTGCCACCCCAGGCACATGTTCCATTCGAAGTGAGGGTAGCTGCGCCAATCACGGTGGCGATATCGACCACACAACCTTTCTATACAAATGTTGTACCATGGGACTATACAGCCGAGGCGAGAAGGAAAGGCAAAGTCAAGACTGAAGAGGCTGTTGCAACGCAGGGTATGACAAGAATTGGTAGAGTCTATGCCCCTGAACATCTGGCTGAATCCAGCAGGCAGGCTTCCAATTGGCCTCCCATTATTGAGATAGTTCCGGACGACCTTTGGAGGAAAGTACAGGCCAAGGAGTATTCGGTCATCGACCAGTTGAACAAAACGTCAGCGCAAATATCCATCCTCTCTTTGCTGCAGAATTCCGAGACGCACATGAATGCTTTATTGAAGGTGTTGAACGAAACCTATGTGCCAAATAACATCACTTGTGAAGAAATGGCTAATATGGTGGTCCAAGTGTTGGAGAGTCACAAGATCACTTTTCATGAGGACGAGCTGCCTCCTGAAGGGCTGGGCCATAACGAAGCACCGCACATAACTGTGCAATGTGATGATTATTTCATCACCAGAATCCTGATCGACGGGGGATCCAGTCTTAACATTTGTCCGTTGATAACGCTCAAGAAATTGGGTAAAGGGATGCATGAGATAAAGTATGGAGCGATCAATGTGAAGGCCTTCGATGGATCTCAGAGGTCCACCATTGGTGAGATCAGCCTATGCCTGCAAATAGGGCCAACTTGGTTCGAGGTGGACTTCCAAGTGATAGATGTGCCAGCGTCCTACAATCTGTTAT
Source organism: Nicotiana paniculata (assembly GCA_005239505.1). Classification (NCBI taxonomy): domain Eukaryota; kingdom Viridiplantae; phylum Streptophyta; class Magnoliopsida; order Solanales; family Solanaceae; genus Nicotiana; species Nicotiana paniculata. The sequence continues at coordinate 19,757 of ML364085.1, read as the reverse complement.
TGGGACAACCCTGGATCCATGCTGCTGGGGCCGTAACATCAACTCTACATCAGCCAATGAAGTTCGAGTGGAACCACCAAGAGGTGATTATTCATGGTGACGGTAGCAACCCTATACGGTCGTCAGACTATTTCGGTGATTGAAGGACGAAAGAAGCTGGGTGGAGAAACTTACCACCACATTGAACGGGTCAAAACTATCGACAAATATAAATGGTGGGATAGCAAGATCACAGGTATGACTAATGGGCGAGGGTACCAGCCAGGTAAAGAGCTCGGCAAAGACTTTCAGGGGATCTCCAAACCTATCAAACTCAAGAATCACGACACCACTTTAGGTTTGGGGTATGAATACACTTGGGAAGAATTCAAAAACTGGTCGCCGCCATGGCGCGGCCCCTATTACTCTTTAGAACAACCAATACCGCATCTGGAGCAGATCCTCCAACAGGTCGATGTTATTTATGGATCAGACGAAGAAGAAGAAGCACTTACAACAATGAGGAACTTGTTTCTGGAGGACAGTGATATGGATTGTTGTGTTATTGTGACGACCCAAAGGGTCATCACCTGTTTTCTTACCCATTTCGTGCTTTCGAGGCCTTGGAAACCTCATTTAGGGTTTCCTCAATTTGCGTGCACAGTCCGAGCGCGTAGCCGAAAAGTTTAAGTATGAAATTCTGTGAAAAATGTTAAAATTTGATATTAAAATGAGTAAATTTGACTCCGGTCAATATCTTGGGTAAACGGACCCGGACCTGGACCCGTGATTTGACGGTCCCGGAGGGTCCGTAGGAAAATATGGGACTTGAACGTATGCCTGGAATCGAATTTCGAGGTCCCAAGCCCGAGAAATGAATTTTTGAGTAAAATTATTTTCTAAAAATATATTAGGAAATTGAAAATGAAATCTGATTAGAAAGTGATGGTATCGGGCCCGTATTTTCGTTCCGGCGCCCGGTACAGGTCTTATGTATGGTTTAAGTCCTTTATGTAAAGTTGGTTGAAAACGGATTTCGTTTGACGTGTTGCAGACTTAAAATGGAAAATTTGATTTTTATGAAATTTGATGGCATTCATGGATTTTGAGGCTTAATTCGATGAATATGATGTTATTTTGGCGATTTGATCGCATGGATAAGTTAATATGATATTTTTGAGGTAGTGTGTATATTTGGTTTGGAGCCCCGAGGGCTCGGGTGAGCTTTGGGATAGGCCACGAATGCATTTTGAACCTTGGAAATTTGCTGGTGTAACTGATCTGCAGGCTTTGCATTTGCGAAGCCAGCATCGCAAATGCAAGCTATTCATCGCAAATGCGAAGATGCCCTTGCTGGCCAGGAATCGCAAATGCGACCATGTGGTTCGCAAATGCGAGTATGGAACCTTCGCAAATGCGACATTTTTGGTCGCAAATGCGAAGTCCCTCCTTTTGCTCAGTGTTCGCAAATGCGAGCAAAAGTTGGCAATTCCCATACCAACCAGTGGCCTGCAATACACTTAAATCGAATTTTGACTCCATTTTTCATATTTTCTCAAACTCAAACACACTTAGGCGATTTTTCCAAAAACAAGACTTCTTCCAAATCATTTGTAAGTTGGTTTTCACTCAATTCTTTCAATCATTATCATCATTTAACATGTTTTCAACTTAAAATCAAAGATTTTCATGGGTGAAATTGGGTGTTTTGGGTAGAACTTAGTTTTTTCTAAAATTGGGGTTTGAGTGGGTGATTGACCTCCGATTTGAGAGATTTTTTTATGGCTAGACTCGTGACAGTACTAGGGTTCTGAAGATGTAAAATTTATCCGAATCCGAGATGCTTTCTTGAGGGGCGTTTTGGTCATTTTACCTAATTTTGCGCCTTAGATTTGAATTAAATAGTAAAATCAGTTTCTTGAGATGTTATTTACGATATGTAATTGATTTAAATAGATTTGGGCCATTTGGAGTCGGATACTCGTGGAAAACGTGTGGTTTCGAGTTGATTTTGAGCCGGTTCGAGGTAAGTGGCTTGTCTAACCTTGTGTGGGGGACCTTTCCCCTTAGGATGTGAGGTGACGAGCGCGTACTTGTGCTAATTGTTGAAAATCCGGTTTTTACTTTAGATACTTCGCCTGAGTTTCTTCTTACCTGTTTCATTCTACTTGCGATTGTAGCCTATGTTAGTTTAGAAAAGCATGCATAGTTGACTTGAATTGCCTATTTGCTTAAGTTGCTTTGATTGTACTACGTGAAGCAGATTAGGCTAGAATTACTTGTTGCCTTGTATTTTTCTTTGCACTCTATTTCTGAATATCTTTTTGTTGTGGCTGCTTGGGACTACGGATATGGGATTCCGGTAGCTCACCCTCCCCCCTTGTTTGTTTACTTTGGGACTGCGGGTTAGATTCCTGATAGATCCCCCTGCATATTTACTTTGGGACTGCGGGTTAGATTCCTGATAGATCCCCCTGCACATTTACTTTGGGTCTGCGGGTTCGATTCCTGATAGATCCCCCTGCACATTGATAGCTGGACTACGGGACAGTATCCCAGGAGATCCTTCGAATATACACATATGATGGATTACGGGACGGTATCCCGGGAGATCCTTCGGATATACATATGATGGACTACGGGACGGTATCCCGGGAGATCCTTCGGATATACACATATGAATGACTACGGGACGGTATCCCGGGAGATCCTTCGGATATACATATGATGGACTACGGGACGGTATCCCGGGAGATCCACTGGACAGTTGAGAAAAGGACTACATGACAGTATCCGGGGAGATCCTCATTGTTACCATTGTTATTGAGTTGTACATATTCCGTGTTTACTCTGTTCTTGTGTTTTTGTTATTGCCTTGTTTGACCTGTCTTATTTCACTGTTGTACTCATTATTACTGTCTGTTCTCATACTGTAAATTTCTATTATGTTGTTTAACCTCAGTAGGTCCCTAATCTTCCTCGTCACTACCCAACAAAGGTTAGGCTTGACACTTACTGAGTACCATTGTGGTGTACTCATGCCCCTTCTGCGCATGATTTTCATGTGCAGATCTAGGTACCTCCACCCAGGCGCACTATCCCCGAGGTTGAGAGATCTAGTAGAGACTTCGAGGTACATCTGCCGCGTCCGTAGGCCAGGAGTCTCTATCTTATTCCAGCTTTAGTGGAAAGCTTTTCCTTCCTTTCAGTTGTTTAGACATTCTGAAGTTAGAGCAGTGTAGTATATTTCTGTTAGCCTGTGTTTCCCGTGAGTTTTCGGGTTTTAGGGTGATATTGTAGACTTCCGCATTATTGGGTTGTATATGCCAAGCAGCATTTATATACAGTCTTTCTTTAGTTGTTCAGTTTTAATTAATTATTCCGCAAGTTATGTTGTTTTTCCGCATTGTTAGGCTTACCTAGTTATAGGGACTAGGTGTCATCACGACGTGATCATAGAGGGCGAACTGGGGTCTTGACAGTTATTCTCGAGGAGGAGGGGGAGGAAGGCTCTTCTATACGGACTGTGAGCAGAGGGACGTACCTCAAGAATTGGACTATCAGGACAACCAAAGCCCGATGAGCCTCGGGGTAGCAAGGCTAAAACAAGCATTATTCACTATTTTCTTTACAAAATGATTTCCTTTTTCGCATTTTAATTCCTGCAATAAGATCTTCAATGTTCAAAACAATCGTTCAGTTTATCAAAAACGTTTTTGAATTTTTCTTATGAATCAATATTTATTGCTATTATTTTTCTCTCATTGCTTTACCTATACAGCATTACTATTACCTGTCTTGATGAACCAATGATTGTGACATGCAACGAGACAACGCAACAAACGGACGTAGATTCAGAAGAGGATGACATACCTGCCGAGATTGTCAAAAAAGTTGAGAATTTTGAGAACAGACCTAAGTCCAACCTGGACGAGACTAAAATCATCAACCTGGGAGATCTAAAAACATCAGGAAGATACTAATAAAGATGATATAAAGGCACAAGCAGTGGCACGAGAAGTTATCATTTGCCTTATTGGGATACCGCACCACAGTTCGCACCTCAACAGGGGCAACTCCCTATATGCTAGTTTATGGTATTGTGGTTGTTATTCCTGCCGAAGATGAGATTCCATCTCTAAGAATTATACAAGAAGCTGAGCTCAGCGACGCAGAATGGGTAAAGAGACGTTATGAGAAACTAGCCCTCATAGACGAAAAGAGAATGAATGCAGTCTGTCATGGTCAACTATATCATAAAAGAATGTACAGAGCCTTCAACAAGAAAGTCAAGCCGAGACAGTTCACACTAGGGCAACTGGTGTTAAATAAAATCTTTCCACATCAAGACGAAGCCAAAGAGAAGTTCTCTCCCAACCGGCAGGGTCCATACATGGTTCACCGGGTACTGACAGGAGCAGCACTTATACTCGCAGAAATGGACGGAGAAGTCTGGCCAAAGCCAATCAATTCAGATGCAGTCAAACGCTACTATGTGTAATCTTATGCTTTCTCAATGATGATGTAAATTGAACTACGCCTGACCTGATTCCCGTTTAAGATGGGATACGTAGGAAGCCCTATGGGTTCGATCACAATTCAATAAAAAATTTATTTTCCCCCGCAATTGGAAACTGGGGCAGAATTTTGAGGAGGACCCTCAAAATTCCGAAGCAAGTTCAGCCGATCGCCACATGAGCAGCAGTCAGAAATGCCAACCCATCAAACTGGGACAGAATTTTGAGGAGGACCCTCAAAATTCCGTAGCAGGAGAGGTTACAATGTCTCGAACCGTGTCATGGTCGTCGGTTAATCTAAAACTATTTTAGATTATATGTTTATGTTATACTTTTACAAAAATCGTGCATATTCTTGAAACAACTTGTTTAGAAAATGCTACCCCTAATTATGCATATTGTATCATTAGATCAAGTCGAACGATTCAAGTAAATCCAGCAGGGATATGAACTAACCCTCCCCTTTACAGAACTCACGATTTTTCTCTGAATGCAGGCACAAAGAAAAAAACACGCAGAGAAGTCTCAAGTTTCATCACGATCGCAAATTCCAAAGTTCGATGTCCCCACAAAAGGACGAACATGTTCAAAATCACAATCCGCAAGACCATCATACTTGTCGTCATCTATTATCAATACAAATAATGCCCCGCAGTCACAATACCCTCAATAATCGCATTGTCGCAATCTATCACCAGCTAAGAATTCCTACCGTCATTTACTTTTCTTGCATAAGGATTCCTTTATGCCTTCCAAGACTAAACTCTATCTCCATCTACATTCGCATCTTGCATAAGGCTACCTTTATGCCTTCCGAGACTAAACGATGTCTCCATCTGCATTCGTATCCTGCATAAGGCTACTTTTTTGCCTTCCGAGGTTAAGCTCTACTTCCACCTGCATTTGTATAAGGCTACCATTCTGCCTTCCGAGGCTAAGCTCTCCCTCCAATTTACCTTTTCAAGAACGACTGATGTATCAAGCATTATTTATTTCGCTTTCGTTCGGGCTAAGATTTGCCCCTTTAATTCACAAGACTAAGCTATGTCTTGTTAGCATCATACTATTGCATATTCATGGGTTGAAATATCGCCAACCTATCCAAAGACGTCATCGTTCGGAGGCACCATCTTCATAGCCCGAGAACACCATGTCATGGCCTGAGGATCTCTTTTTATCATTTTGCATATCATTATTCAAAGGCGTCATGGTTCAGAGGCACAATCCTCATGGCCCGAGAACATCATTTCATGGCCTGTGAATCCTGCATCAAGCAATTCATGGCCCAGGACATCATGGTCTGGAGACATCATCCTCAACCGTCCAAAGACAACATTCATGGTCCAACGGGAATTTGCATCATGTTTAAATTATGCAAAATATACGCTCGTATTGTTCATTTGAAGGTAGTCCGGCAACCAAAAACCATCATGGCAGGAGCGGTCCCGCTCCAGTTCTCCTAACCATTCTCGTAAGTCGTTTGTTCACCTAACCCCATACATAACGTCCGTTCTTGTAAAGCTCCATCGATATACTTCGCCGATGACTCCTGAACTACATACGGCCTGATTCCTGTAAAGCCAGGGATATGTAGGCAGCTCAGAAACCAGGGCGCGGTCTAAATCTCTTCAAATTGTTTTGCTCGGTCAAAATTGGCCATCATATCTTTACCCGACAACTATTTCATCCTTCCCGGGTAAAGAGGGGCAGTTGTTGATACCCAATTTTCCCTCAAAATATTTTTTAAATTTGCATATATACCGGCAAAATCACTTTTTATAATAACTGGCATTTTTTCCATAATCTTCCATATTTTTATTAATTTCTTTCCAAATTATTCAGTATTTTACACTCTATAATTATGTATAAATTGTGTTATAAATAATTTTCAAAATATTTACCAGCTCAATATACTATTTTTATCCTATTAGGATTTAATTATTTCATAAATTAGCCAATTTGGCATTATTTATCTATAATTACAGCAATTTTACAATTATAGCCTAATTATATGTTTTATACCATTTAAATCAATAATTAGTCATTTTATATTTTTAATATTATTTAATTACCTTAATTTCAGTTATTTAGCATTAATTTTATTTTTTATAATTACTAGCTATTTTTATTAATTATTTAGCTATTTTAATGGGTATTTAACTAATGGTCATTTCTAATTTTCAATCATAGCCCAAGTTAAACCCAAACCCCACCTGGTTAAATCCGGACCCCTACCCATTTAACTAGCCCAATACCAGGCCCAAACCTTAAAGCCACCCGACCCAATCCCCTTTTTTTCTGGACCTTTGATCATTTTTTATCAACGAACAAGATTAATTCTTAGCATAATTAGACCTAAGACTACACCCCCCCCCATCTCTCATTTTCACTCAGACTCTTATCTCTCTACTCTCTCTCTCTCTCTCTATCTCTCTATCCCCCTCTAGAGACTTCCAGTCTCTCCACCTCCGATGAGGTCCGTTCGTCTTCTCCGACCGCCTCTTTGTCGGAGGCCATGTAGTCCTCACCATCCTCAGGCCTCCCATGGATCCTTTACGCTGGTGTTGCCGTTTCTAAGGTCTTCAAGAGACCAGGGTTCACTCTCTCACACCTTTGGCCGGTCTCGGGCCCTCATGGCTCGATCTCCGGTAAGATTTCCCTACTTTCTGGCTAGATCTGGTGGTTTCTATGCCGACTCTCTCTCTCTCTCTGGGTTCTCTATTAAAACCCTAAATTCTAAACTTCCGATTCTTTTAGATCTGTAACAGATATATACGTATTATGAGGTTTTCCTGTGTTTTCTTTAAAGATTCTCCTATTTCTTGAATGATTCTTCATTTTTCCAAAACTAGGGTTTTAAAATTCTTTTCAATAACAGTTTTCATTTGGGTCTCTTAGTATTATTTCATAATTCTATTGTGTTTAGTCATTATTTGAGCCGCTCCTTCTTGTTTAATTCATTTTGATAAAAAGCCCCAGATTTTTTGGGTGCAATCTGTGAGTCCAAGCTTTGTTTACAATAATGTTTTACCTGTTCTATTGCGACTGCTTTACTCTCGTGAAACACTATGTTATTTTTGCTCTATACTTGCAGTTAGTGTTTCTGATTCTTTGTCGTTTTTTCCTAAGTCATGATTGTCTACTGATTCCTTTAATTATTTTCCATGTTCTGATGCTAATCCCTAATTTCGTTATTAGGGTTCCTAATTTTTGCTTAACATGTGTTATTTCGTTCAAATCAACATTGTTTTATCATTTTGAATCTTTGAATAAGTGTGATTAGCACTTTGTTGATTTTTATACCATATCCTTTATTGATTTTGAGCATATGTGATATTTTCCTTTGAGTAATACTGGTTTCCTGTAATTTGAGGGTTTCCTAACTGATTTTTTAGGATTTGAATCATCTCTTGCCTTATTTTCGTGAATAAACATGCTGTCAAATTGACTTTCCTTAATTAGGATATTCTGAATCTAGCTCTAATCACATGCTCTATACTTTTACTACTACTTATATGTTAAAGTCAGCTTTTCAATGATTTATTTCCTTATTTTTGTTACTGTTTATTACCGTTTAGACATTGACTCCTTAATTGAAGGGAGTACTTGCCTTGATTATATGTTGATTGAGTCTGAGTCCCCATAATTACTGCTGAAATGTTAGTTTACTTTATTTGACTACCTGTTTTCAAACTATAAATACTTTGGTCTTTCATTAGCATAACAGACGAACTCACTGGTTCAACAACTCTCTCTCACAACTAAAACTTTATCATCTCTTCTCTGTGCTACTTGTCACTGTTCTAATTTAGTCGGCTGCAAGCCAAGGCTAACCATTGTGCTTCTATCCTACTTTGTGTTTACTGTCTTCTTCACTTCACTGGTATGTTCTGATTTTAATCCCAGTTCCCAAACCAACATGTTTATTTTGCTGCTTCAATTTATTATGTTTCTTATATGCTTCTATATATTGTTTTGTTGTTGGACATGTAATTAAAATCTGGGGCTTCATCTAGCATGATAAGTTATGCTTTACTTTCATAATCAGCATGTCTTTATGTATTTGAAACCTGTTTCTATGTGACTCTCATTATCCCTATGTTTGTACACTAGTTTTGGTTAGGGCATGCCTCTATTGGTATTACTTTAAGTTGTTTGATACAGTGATGTCTAGTCCAAACACATACTATGATGTATCCCAATTCCATGAACCCCCTTAGGAACTTCTAATTTTGCATTCGTGTCTACTTCTGCATGTTACATGTTCACTACTCTGTGCCTTGTATATCCCCAATCCCTCACTACCCTGTTTGTGGTTGCTGAACTTGTCTTAGTATGCTGCTCTGATCCTAAGATGTGGATGTGTTTATTCTGACTGCATTACTTTTTTCTCGAATTGTTTACTAAATAAAAATCCTTTTGCAAAATACTTTTTTTTAAAACCAGTCTTTCTTGTGTAAATTATTTACTCAAAGCTTTTTTTTCAAAACTATGTCAAGCACTCTCACTCTACTCCTAGACCTTTAAGTTCTGCCCTCAGTGTGAGCACTGTTGTCACGACCCAAATTCCAACTCAGGTCGTGATGGCGCCCAACACCGAAGTCGGGCAAGCCAACATTAGTTTAGTAGCGAGATTACTTTACTTATTTAAATCTTTAAGTACTCGTCAAATTTTTGATTTAGAAATCATTTAAAGAAAATAGTCAAGTGATGCAACTTGATTAAATGAACTCAAAAGATCGTTTGCCAACATATGTAGTATAGAAAAATATTAGAAAACCAACTACGTGTGCCAAGACCTAGTGTCACAAGTCCACAGGTGACTAGTGGAATATACAAAGTAGACATAATAAATATACAACTGTCTAAAAGGGGTAGACAGAAATATTTAAAAAAAAATAGTAGAAACTCCACAGTGCTGCTGAGGAATGCCAGAAAGAGCAGCTCACCGTGAAGTCTAATCCAGAAAGTACCCTCACGATCGCGCTCTGGTATGATAACCAGATGCACCAGCCTCAGAACTTGTACAATTAAGTACAGAAGCGTAGCATGAGTATATATAAACCAATATGTACCCAGTGAGTATCTCGTCTAAACTCGAAGAAGTAGTGACGAGAGCTAGACGTATTACTAACTAGGGTCATTAGCAACAATATAATTAAACAGATTTAATCAGGATTAGCAATTATGGAAATCAATTAGACATGGAATATCAAGTATATGAACTACCATCTACCCGCAAGTGCCAAATAACAATTTTAATAAAAGTCCAAAGTCCCCTTCCACATAGAACAATTCATTTGATAATAATAATAAGACTCTCAGTCAAATACATAGCATATAGTATGTCGAGGTGTACGACCGAAGCGACGCAAAAATTAAATGTGCACTGCCGAAGGGTCGAATGGCTCGAACCATAGATGCATTTATTACCTCATTCGCAAATCGATCATGCGACGCAGTTGACATAATATAAGGCTACCCCGCTCACGAATCATACATGCGACACGGGTGCTCGTATACATACACATAATTATCAGGAAATTCAGGAAATATAGAGTTTATACTTGGAAAACAAGAATCAAGGCAACATCAAGATGTAAATGTAACCTTCTATTCTCTCATACTAGTTCAAGGATAATAATCAACTATGAATACATACAGGGATACAAGTAAGGCATATAAGCATGCTTGTGAGTCCTAAAGACTACCCGGCATAACATAGTAGTAGCTACACATGGACTCTCGTCACCTCGTGCATGCGTAGCCCCCGCAAATACGGAAAATCCAATAATTTATAATTACCTATGGGGAAAATTCTCTCTTACAAGATTAGAAAGGAGACTCACCTCGTGCTGAACCTACTTCTCAGACCAAGAACGCGCCCGAAACTCCAAACTCTACACCCGAGGACTCGAAACTAGTCAAATGTTATATAAATACGTTAATATACACTCAAAAGTATGAAATTATCTTACTAGCTTAGCTAAATCATCATTCTTGAAGAAATCCCAAAAATACACCCTCGGGCCCACGTGCTCGAATTCCGAAAATTTTCGAAGAAAACACTTACCCATAGCCTAAGGATCATTAATATATAGTTTTTGTATGATTTCATGGTGGAAAAGTGGTGAATTTCTCTAAAGTTCATCAACCCTAGGTTTCCACTCTAACCCCTTTGATTTACATTAATTGGGTGTTAATCTACCTAAGATTGATGTAATAAACCAACATTTAAATGGAAATTACTTACCTCTTAGTAGCTAGGCTGAATACCCTCTTGAAAGCTCTCAAAATCGCTATGGTGTGGAAGAAATAGTGAAAAATGGTTAAGTCCCGCATTAAATGAGCTCATTGCCTTCAGTGACCTCACACCTGCAACTCGAGGACCGCACTTGCGAGCCAAGGCTTGCACCTGCGAAATTTGGCAAAGGGACTGGGGATCGCACCTGCGGAGGGGTTACCGCACCAGCGGACCCGCTCCTGCGGAGAAGGGTCCGCACCTGCGATCTGGGCCTTGTCCCTTATGGTTCGCACCTGCGAGGCCTTGACCGCATGGGCGGTCTCGCACCTACGATCTGGGCAACTGCACCTGCGGTCCACCAGACCTCGTGCACCAGCAGCTAAAGCTGCTGGTTTTTGGCCCCGTTTGGTGTCCGGGAGGCACCTGGGCCCACCCGATCCCCCGTGAAATTATACCAAAAAGTCCTACATAATATTACGGACTTGATCGAGACTTCGGAACAATCAAAACAACGCTAAAACTCAAAATCACTCCTCAAAACCCCCTAGAATCAAACTTAAGAATTTTCAAGTTCTTAAAGTCAGTTTCAATGCGCCGAACCGACCTATGCTACTCGGAATGACACCAAATTTTGCAAGCAAGTCATAAATGACATAACGGAACTATTCCCAGTCTCATAATTCCGTTCGGACCTCGATAACACAAAAACACACTCCAAACCAAATTATGAACTTAAGGAAGCTCTATTTTTGCTATTTGGCGTCGAAACGCTCCCGGGCTGTCCAAAACCCATTCTGGACATATGCACAAGTCTGAAATCATCATACGAAGCTACTGGAATCGGCGAAACTCGATTTCGAGGTCGTTTACTCAAAATGTTGACCAAAGTCAAACTTGACCTTAAAAGCCAATCTTAAGGAACCAAGTGTTCCTATATTACCCTATACACTTCTGAATCCCGAATTACCCGTCCCCGCAAGTCATGAATAACTGAAAGCCACTAGGTGAAGTCTTATATAGGGGAACGGGGTCTGAATACACAAAACAACCGGTCGGATCGTTACAACTGCTTTGGGACCCTCGAGCTCCCTCTGAACTCTGACACACTGAGGTTGGCACTTCCACACTGCACCTGTTCAATTCTTGGTTACTAAGTCTAGGTGTAAGAACTGCCCGGGATCCTTGAGATCCTTAGGGAACTTTGATGCACCTAAACTCTGATTTGTCTATGGAACTGAGGCATATGAGGCCATGGAGGCTTTTTTTGGGGAAATCTGGGCCTAATCGAAGGCTCCCTATAGAGTAGCTTCTTGATTTTCTATTTATATAATTCATTCGTTGGCCTGTAATCATTTGTAAACAACTCTTGGGGAATGGATAGTAAAAAGGGAAGGGGTAACTATGCATGCTATAAATCTAAAAGGGTAGAAACCATGCTCTTAGGTTTACATTTCCTATGTGCGCAACAGAAAAAATTATATTTTGGGTTAACATGTGCGAAGCATATCATGCATTAGAAATCATGCTCTTTAGGATTTTTATAAACATTGTTTCAGCACTTTACTGCAATACTGTTATATCACTTAGGAAAATCCTGTTCAGTAATAACAATGGAAAAACTGCTATTGTGTGATTCTATCTATGCATTCTGGAAACGTAATCCAAATTTTGCCTTAAAACAAGAGTATTAACAAAAATGTGCCATCATGTTTACCATGTTACACATAGAAATCATGTTCTAGGTAAACAATTAATAAACTTGTCACTTTTGCATATCTTGAAAGCATGTCAAAACAATGCAATGTTTTGTGCATTTAGAGACCTTGTTTAGGCTTTTGATTTTGCACCATTCTGCATCTTCGTGCATTAGATATCATGTCCTTAGGATTGCATCTCATTCGTTTAGGCACACCTAGCCTAATTACTATAAAAGACAACTGCATTCAATTCTCGTAATCAATTGATAACAAGTCTGTATTCTGAACACGTAGGACATCATGTTCTAGGTAATACAATGTTGAACAGCTCTCCTCTAAGTAATGCTAGTAATTGGTACATACTATCTCACACCTAGACAAGCCTTAGGTGATTAATTTGTCTAAGACTAAAAATCTGCCTTTCTTGTATATGTTGCTCAATGCTTAACAGGTTCTTTCAATCAGTAGGCAAAACTAATTAGGGCTTTCTGAGTAATAAAATCGGCCTGTATATGTCTATATTCTGAACTCACTTAGGTACCATGTCTTAGGATTCTGCATTTAAATACTGCCCTTAATTGTGTTTGAGTCGTGATGTCTAATTGTATTACTTGTGGAGGTAAACTTGAGTCTTTACTTGATTTTCCTATGTTCCCATCAAACTGCAGTCATATATGCTTTTGTCTGTCGCCCTAGAACTTTACATTTAAACCTGAGGGTCTGCTTTGTACCTCCCTCTTAGGATAGTAGTCCTAACCTCCTCTAGGACTGATAGGAAGGGGCGGGTAACATCACGCAATAGAGTTCATGACCAACACGCGCTTTAATTACCTTCACAGGGGTGGGAAAGGGTAGAATATGGATATGATGACTGGTGAGCTAATACACGTGTATACCCTCTTTGAGGAGTGATTACCGGGTATTGTACTGATGTGATCCATATTATTATAAACCTAGGATACCCTTATATGCTTAGATTGTAATCTTTTCAAAATCTAACCTTCTTTACTATTTTTTTTTTCAAACATATGCATGCTTAAGACTTAAATCCCCTCTTATTTGAGCCTTATTCGTTTGTTTGCTAAGATGTACAAATTCACAAAAAAAGTTGTTTGGTCGGGAACCACACTTGTGGATCCTGAAGGGTGCCTAACACCTTCCCTTTAGGATAATTTCAATCCCTTACCTTATCTCAGGTTAGCAACGTAGTTGTAAATGAACCTCATTTGGTGTCCTAACGCACCTTTAAAAATCGTTAGGTGGTGAATCTAAAAAACCCAAACCCTTTTCCCAAAAGGAAAGAGTTGTCCCAACCGAATGTCATAAACCCGATCTCCGCAAGGAAAGAAGGGGGCGCGACAGATATCTTGCATGATTGACAGCTCTATTATTTTATCACATGGTAAAAACACAGATATCGACAAAATAGGGCCACTATACAGTGTTGTGGGAACCACAGGGTCCCAACTCACAGGGTGTACGCCCACACGCCCGTCACCTAGCATGTGCACCACCTCAATATCAATCACATAACACATAATGCGGGGTTTCATACCCTCATTACTAAGTTTAGAAGAGTTACTTATCTCGAACGAGCCAATACCGATGTCGAGCAGGCCAAACGATGCTCCAAAGATGCCATCTCGCGCGTTCCGACCTCCGGATGGATCAAAACTAACCAAAAATAACTCAAATACATCAAACAATGCTAAAGGAACCAATCCCCATTGAAAAAATTCGAATCTTTAATCAAAATACCAAAATCGGCCAAATTTCCCAACCCGAGCCCGCACCTCGGAACCCGATAAAACTCACAAAATCCGAAAACTCATTCAATTATGAGTCCAACCATACTAATTTCACTCAAATTCGACTCCAAATCGATGTTCAAAACTTAAAAATTCACTTTATGAAACTTTAGGCAAAACCCTCCAAATTTTACTTTGAAACCATCAATCAAATCCCAAAAATGAAGATGGATTCATGAAATATAATCAAAACCGACTATAGAACGCTTACCCCAATCCATATGGTGAAAATCGCCTCCAAAATTGCCTAAAAAAATCCGAGCTTCCCAACTCAAAATATGACAAAATGAACAAACTCTTATTTTATATATTTTTCTGCCAGCTATTCTTCCTCGTTTCTCTTGCCAAACGATCTCGAAACTCGCCTTTTATGTCTCAAATGAATTTTTTGTGAAATTTTAGTCAGGATAGGCTTTTGAATCACTCCATTTGACCTTATAATGAAAGAAATATGTTTGTTTCAATATTTGCAAATAATGCAAATTTTTAAATACGAATTCGGTGGCAATTTTGTAATGAATCTGAAAAATCTAGCAACCCAATTTTTTAGTAAAATGACCATAAATTCCTCATACGATGTCCAAATTCCATGATTTTTTTTAAATGGTTCCGTAATTACGATACAGATCTAATGCTTCAATCAAAACAGAAATCAGAGTTCATTTTCTTAACGTGGTACCATTTATGCTTGAAGAAACGACGTCGAAACATAAGAAAAACGAGTGCAACGCAGCCCAAACCTATCCGAAACTCACCCGATCCCCTCGGGACCGCATACGGACATACTAACAAGTCCCATAACATAACACGGACCAACTCAAGGCCTCAAATCATGCATAACAACATTGAAACAACGAAACAGACCTCAAATCAAACTAAATGAACTTTCGAACTTTCGACTTCCAAAAACTCGCGCCGAAACATATCAAATCAACTCGGAATGAACTCAAATTTTGCACACATGTCCTAATATACCATATGGAGCTACTCGTGCTCCCAAACTACCGAGCGAAATGTAAATGCTCAAAACGACCGGTCGGGTCGTTACAATATTCCTAATTAATGGGAATTATTTGTAAGTATGTGACTTTTAGTAACAATTGTGACTTCTGATTTTTCAAACAGAAGTTGAATTGAGTTTTTTTGGTCTATTGCTAATTACACATTTCTTACGCCTTTAGGAAAAAAGAAAGAGAATAGGCTTTTGCGTAATAACGTATAGAACTAGTATTATATGTATTGTTATTTATCTTTTGCATTATGTGCATTTTATTTTTTCTGAAATCGTATTACTATACCATTTGTAATACTTTTCGAAGTTTGATACTTTATTATGCAATGGTTAGATAATAATTCAAGTACAATTTAAATTATTTTCTACATAGGGTCTAAAAAATTTTATTTTAATTTTTTTTTGCACCACCAAACTTAAAATTAATTACTATAAAATAATGATTAAAATGTCAGTTGAGAAATAAATCGTGATGTATTTTTCTCATTGTTTAGATTGAAAGATATATACTTTTATGCTTGTAGTATTTTCAGTTGTGTTAATGCATTACTTTTTATTTTTATACTAATCAAAATTTGAATAATAAAATATATTAATTTTATTCTCAAATAGTTGATGCAAAAGGTATTTTTTTGGTTCTTTGAAATATTAATCGTGATTTTTAATTATTATGATTTTTTAACAAGAAAATTGGTATTTTATTCTAGTTTAATGACATAATATTAGAAAATCGTTAATCTTTCGATCACTCTAAATACTAATCAAACTAACCTTAAATTGAAATATTGCAGTTTTTTCTAGTTTCATTGATATGATTGAGATATTATTTAGGGTATAATACGATTTTCATCACAATGTTATTTGTTGAGATTTCTTAAAAATAATTAATTATATATTTATGTATTTTAAAATTTATTTAATGATGAATTCTTATTGAATAGAGGAAGTACCCAACTAACTTGGATCATAGAGGGAGAAGTATAATCATGTATGACGATACTTCTCATACTTCTTAATACATAATGATTTTTAAGAAATAAATTCCACAAAATTGTCTTTATCTTTACTTCAGATATTCTCAAATCATATTTTAGAGAGGGGATACTTATTATACAGTTTGAACAAATTTGAATATTCTATAATAAAAAGGGAGACTTGAAACTATATTTTATTCTTAAATTTTTTCCCCTAATTTTATAAGTATTCCAATTGAAATTGCATTTTAATGAGAACTTTGTATAAAATGATATCAATTGATAATAATATAATAACATCTGAATGTAAATCCACATAAATTATCACTAAATATTTTTAATAAAATCTTCTTTACCTAAAATAGTTAATAAATAAAATAAATGACATAATTTTTTAAGGAGATAGTAGAATTCCCATATATAAACGTATGTTACCACAATATTTTTAATCAGGTGAATATTTGAATTATACAATTACCACAAAAATAATTTTTCTAGTTAAAAGTACTTATTGAAAAAATAATAATAACAATCAAATAATGCAATTAATGAAGAGAGTGAAGGTTGAATGGAAAGTAGGGTTCACCTGAAAAGTTTAATAGTTTATGGCCACCTTAGTTTTGATTTTTCCTATTAGGCTATTATTAAGGACCCACAACCAAACTTTTGAGTCTAGTATGTCACACCTCCTCTTTCCATTGCCCCGCGTTAATGAAGGGTAGAGAGGGAGTTTTTCCACTTTAAGTGATATTATTCGGATTTGGGATTTATTTATTAGTTTCAGAGTCGCCTCCCGGATTTTTTACGGTGTTCCGGGACACCATTTGCTTATTGAAATCCCAAGCCGAGGAAATTTTGACTCTGTTTAATTTTNAATTATTTTAATACAAGTCACGATTGACGTGCACTTGTTATTTTTTGAACACGTTGCGAACCACGCCACATGAAATGCACCCGCGATTTACAACATGCTTATTTAATTAACGTTTTGAGTTAGAGTCGGGGACATGAGTTGCCATACCCGAGTGTAGATTATATGGCTATGGCCATGACGATTAGATATGCCCATTTGAGGCGATATTCGATTATTCTCTAAGTTTTTGAGATTTTCGTCTAAAAGGAGGTATTTTAGGTTATTGGGTACGTAAATAAATCTTGATATTTATGGATTTGTCTTGGGACAAGTTNGAAGACTATCGATTAGGAAATCCAACTCTTAATCAAATCTTAAAGGTCTTCACTTTCTAGTTTTGTAAATGATAGAAAATGTATTAATCAAGATGCACATCATTCGTGTAGTATACATGCACCTATAAGAATCACAGACATATGAATACATTATATACCGGTCTTACTTCAAATTGGTAAGCCAAAATTACTTTATTTTTCTGGAACCTGTAATTTTTTAACAAAAAGAACACAATACATGCAGTTCTACCAGTTNAACACATGCAGTTTTACCAGTTCTAAATTAACAGTTTTTACCAATTTTTAAATAACCTAATCGCATGCTTCCAGATTCAAAGTGTTCGTACATTGATTTCAGAAAATTTTGACAGGATACAAAATGAACTAAAAATGATCTACTAATCCACTTATATTGAATCAGACGAATTCTTGCAACAAACGCTTCTGGAAATCCAAAACAAAATGTTTACAAACAGGTTTCGTGTGGACTGATTTGAATACCATTTCCTCTTTTTGATTAAACACTTATTTCTGTTGAACTACTTTTAGAGCAAACAGATTTAAAAACTCCAAAAATTTGCCTCAGAATTTAGTTTGAGCACTATAAACTAAAAAAAGCTAAAAATAAACAAAATGAATATACAATCCAGTCCCTTGACTTACAAGATTCCTAATGCATAAATGAACAAATTATAATTTCTGAAGCGAAAATACAGGTTCTGCAAAAATACATTTTTTTATGAATATCAAAGAAAAAACTAAGAAAAATGGAAATCCTAAATAGCTGCTCTATATCTGGATTCTTTGTACTGTACATCTGCAGTTTTTCATTTGCCATCCCTAACTATCTCAATAACAGATATGTTATGCATCTTTTAGAGTAATTCTGACCATTAACGGGGTCAAATTTGACTCTAAGGATGTCCAACAAATACAAAATTCTCTTGCGCATTGGCTGGACTGAATCTGACCCTAGAAGAGGTCAGATTCAAATCCAATGATGCTGATTCGTTTAGACTTTTATAGTCAGGCTTACTTTGGCTAGTATTTGGTCAAATACTTCGAACCACTATTGGCACTTTGAGGAGTAAATCCAACCATTGTGCAAGTTCAGATTCTTTTCTGTAAGGCCCTTCCTAATTACACATTTATATCCGTTGGAGGATAATTTTCAGCAAGCTAAACTACTGTTTATGCACTTCCATGGGGTGAACTTGACTATTAAAGAGTCAGATTCATCTATTCAAGTGCTAATACAAACCTAGTCCTAAACTCCATAGGAACTTGCTTATCTAGGCATTTTTAGAGGATGAATCTGATCATCCAAGGGTTCAGATTCCCACTCTAATACCCTTAACAACTACATACCTTATACCTCTTTTAAAGGGTAAATTTCAACCATTGATACTACTTTGTGCACTATTATGGGGTGAACTTGACTATCAATGAGTCAAGCTCATCTACCCTAGTGCTAATACTAGCCCATCTAGAGATTTATTTGTTGAATCTCTTTATTGACCAGGGAGACTTAAATAAAAAATATTTCTGCACTCTTATTGATGGAATCTGACCATAGAGGAGGTCAGGTTCAACACCTTAATGCAGCTTGTTTCCTAACATAGGAACATTAGTACTTATCACACCTAATCTCAAGCAAACAATCATATACTGACAGGAGGGAAGCTAAACCCCAGAAAACTGCCTATCATATTTAAAGAATGTAAATGAAAAATCTGCACAGTCACATTCAATCAAAAAACAAGAATAATAACTTCACTGGTCCACACCAAACAGTTTTACACAATGAGCAGAAAAATGAGAACTCCAGTCCAAAGATTTCATTAAGAAGAGATGAACTGATACATATCTTTAGAGAGAGAATAACCAAAGAAACTTGACCAAATAAAGGTCAAGTGATAATAATAACAGCAAGGAGGGAAGGAGGACAGCAACAGATAACAGAAAACCCAGAGAAAAGCAAACAGTCCAGTCAGAAATGCCCCCCAGAAGTCTAGAGTATAAATACTTGAAAGAAAAGTCTCCAGGAAAAAAAAAGACACCCCAGAAATCAGGCAGAAAGAATAGCAATTGAACTAGGCCATATCCTTATGAACTTGTCTTCAAAAAAAAATTCAAATGCTTCTAATAGTACTCTCCTTTTAAAAAAAAACCTCTTGGGTTGAGATAGTATTTTCTGAAAATGGAGAGGATTTTTATCTTAACAGTTCCAGAATGCCAAGAAAAGTTTCTCCAAAAAAATCCCATGTTTCTATTTTGAATATCCTAGTCTATTTATAGGGAAATTCAGGGTAGCATCTTTTTTAGGATATTCCTTATC